>JXSR01S072391.1:54918-70930 GCA_000969725.1 Ophiothrix spiculata
ATCCGAATCAGTGCCTTGCATAACAAGACCTTGACCCATCTCATCATGTTGCGCACGAACCATGAAAACCAAAATATATATAATGTTAATAAGGATGTTTATGCATGTTGTAAAACTTGAGTATAGTTTGCGATGCAAACAACATGTGTTTCTTTTAAACTAAACATGTGGAATTATTTGTCAATTGATATCATTTTTTAGACTTTTGAATTCTGGGCTAAATCAATCTAAGGGCTTACCTTTCTATACAACTGCGCTCCTTTGGTGATATACTTGATGAGTCGATCTGTTAGCTGCCAGCTGATGTGCTGCAAGTGAAGCAGGTAAAATCTTGTTAATATTTAAAACATTATTTTGAGCATGTCCCGTCCGGGAGTTATAGGATATGCTCCCATCTGATGGTGTCATGCTATATTTCATTTTACTATTTCTCATAAATATTCATTAGGAAACCACAAAATACACTTGGTCAGTTAAACCTGATGCGTATGACAGTATTTTGCCTACTTCCCCAAAGTGCACTTAACACACAAGCAGGGAAAAAATTGAAAAACTACCGCATCCCTACTATCGCACTCGCGTAATCATATCACTTATCAGTTGGAAATTCATAAGGTGATAGAGAAGAATGGACATTTTTGGGTGATTTTTTCATGTGTTAACACCATATTCAGTGAAATGAGGTATTGTAAAACAAATACATCATGGTTTATTTCGAGAAAATTGAAAATTCTTGATCCCTCGATGTTGGATGTGTGCGACTACTTCCCTCCCCTTCACATTGGAGAGTAGTCCAGGGTTCGTACACCTTGGAGCCTTTAAAATTCAAGGACTTTTCAATTAACTTTCAAGGTCCAAAAGCATGATTTTCAAGGACTTACCACTGCATAATTTGCAGTATGCTGAACTCTTGTTCCTGCCGACATCAATCCACTCGCTGAATTTGGGATCAGTTAGCCATAAATTATCAATTTTCAAGGACTTTCAGGGACTCTGTGCAAATTTCCAGGACTTTCAAGGCCTTGAAAAGGTGTTTTCAAATTCAAGGATTTTCAAGGACTCTCAAGGACCGTACGAACCCTGGTAGTCACACGCGTCCAACGCCTCAGGATCAGTAATTTAATTACTTCCCTCTATATCATGTTGTATTTGTATAGTACTACGTCCCTGTTCCACAGGTCAACTGCAGAAATGTGTCCCTGGATGGATAGTTAAAAGCGTGTTGATTTTAGAATTGCAAGTTACACAGGCCAAAGATTATCATGCATGAAGAGTAATGCAGCATGTAGACAATTGAGATGATGCAGGTCTACTTGTGGAAGCATAGTTTTTTCATTAGCAAAGGCAAATAAAGGGCTCTCAACAATCCAATACATAGAGTTAGAATAACTGACTTTTTGGTTGGCCACCACATTGTTCTTCTCAAAGTATCTGTCAGGACAACATATGTTTCACCTATTGAACATATTGGGGATTTTCGGCAATGTATGCATGATCCAAACATCTATCCATTTCCACTTGTAAGTGCACTTAATGAAATTAATGATATACGATACTTCACAAGGAGCGGATGAAAATTCCCCCAAACCATAAACGTCTGCTCAATTTGAAAATGTTATGCAGCGCGACAACTATACAATATATTAAGTCCTATATTACAGTATGTGTTTCAAGTGTCTAAACAAACAAGCTCCTTTGTATTTAGGTGAACTTCTCAATGTTTATATTCCTCCTAAAGGCTGTAATCTCCGCTCGTCTTCTGACTTGCCAAGACTCACTGTATATAAATCTCAAATTCTAGCCGGTGATACTGCATTTAGTAATGCAGCTCCTCCCATTTGGAATTCTTTGCCTCTTAAAATCAGACAATCTCACAACATTGCTTCATTTAAAAAACGTAGTCTTAAGACTTATTTGTATTCTAAGTAATTTGTCAAGCTTTTTTCTGTTTTTGCTCCGTTTTTGTTTTATTGCTCTTTGTGTACAGCGCTATGTTCTTTTTTGTAATAGCGCTCTATAAAAGCTATTTAGTATAGTATAGTATAGTATACAAATATCAACTGCTTACACTAGGACATTGAATTTAGTTTCATCTGGCCATTTTGATTTCATATAGCCACAAACAATTTCACATGGATTTAGTGAATCCAAAATAGTTTCTCTTGGTTGCTTAGCCTATTCAATGAATTCAATCACATAAGCATCTTTGCAAGAAGTTTTAATGAAATGTTAACAATTTCACTGAGTCCATTTTCTTATTCAGTGAATCAAAATAGACTGCTCTGAAATTATTTGTTTATTGTATTGTTTAATTGCAGTAGACCATATGCCTAATCACATTATTAATATTAGTGCAAACAAGATGGGCTTATTATATTTGAATAGATAAACACATGTATTGTATCTGGAACACAACGATGTCTTTGACTTGGAAATCCTAATACTCCTATTGTCTAAGTATTATAGTAATTTATACATTTTAAACTAGCTGTTATCTTATTGTTAATTTACAGGGATTCATTGAAATTTTTGTGCAATCATCAGTGTCCCAATGAGATTTAGTGAAATTATTTAGACTTTTTTGGTTTCTTTGAATCTGTAACAAACAGCTTAGAAAAAAGTAATCTTCTGAAATCAAATTGGATTCACTAAATCCATGTGAAACTGTTTGTGTCTGTAAGAATCCAAATTGGCCACATGAAACTAAATTAGATGTCCTAGTGTTATGCGTGCGATGGTAAAAATATACCATCCCGAAATGAAAGATTGATTGTTCCATTTCACGAGCCGATAGGCGAGTGAAATGGAACAATCAATCTTTCAATGAGGGATGGTATATTTTTAACATCACACGAATATAAGCAGTTAATATTTGTTTTATATAACTCATCTATAGATTCTAGTCATTTGACAACACATTTAAACTACTAGTGTACTTACCCATTACAATAGGTCACTGTAGTTTTCAATCCAGTATACGATAAGAGACGATATACTATCAAACGGATGAAAGCGATAGTAAAGACTATCAAACGGATGGTAGTGATAGTAAAAATGACAAATGGTCACGTGGTACAATCTTACCAATCAAATGACAAGAATCTATGGATGAGTTATATAATATGTAATAGGATACTTTTTTCTTTGATCCGAGAATATATTAAAATACTTTGCTGTTTGTACTTACAGGGAACCTTCTTATAAGATCTGAAAACAACAGTGGATGGAGACAGGTACCTCTGTGTGAAAATAAAAATAAAAGCAAAACAAGATAATTGTCAAATCATCATGAAAAATGCTAATAAATTTTGAAACACACGGGTGATTATTATCAACAATATTCGAATAGATAAATATGAGAGAGTTTATTTGTGTGGACTAATTTGAATGCTTTAAAATAATGTTGATGCATAGACAGTAACATTTTTTCTGAAGATTGCACACAACTTGAAACTCGGGGTATCAGCGTCATTCCACAAGATACACTATTTGTGAATGAGTTTGGAAAATCGGACCATGCACCATATGTGATTTGGCTCAGACTTTGCAATTTGTTTCAACACACCTTCATTCAGGTCAAAGTGAAGAAAATATCAAAAGTCATCATGGCCTTTACAGTGTGACTGTAGTGATTGTCCCAATGCTGTAATGATGCAAATTGCTATAGATATCTCAATCTTGAACTGTTAACAAATTTGGCAATAATATCAATTGATTACTCAATAACTGTAATGCCTCTCCTATGTATGAGGACTTGATGCAGATGTTTGGACAGTTTGGCGAAAGCGAATAGTGTGCGTTGGTATGGGCTTGTGCTGAGGAAGGATGAAGGGCATGTTCTTAGAAGGGCCCTTGGGAAGACTTGGAGGATGCAGGTGGAGGAGAAGAGTAATAAGAGGGTTGGGTTAGGGAGGGTGGACGTGTTGAATCGGTTGGGTCGGGAGGGAGGACGCGTTGAATCAGGTGAGATGGAGCGAGGGAGTGAGGGCGGTTGCCCCAAGTGAGAGGTAAATCCGGCCACCCCCAAGATGGGGATAAAAGCAGATTTAAAATCTTGGCTTACTACTACATGTACTTAACTTACTTTCTCGTCATGAAGTCCTTGAGTGCAGTGGAGTATAAACTAGCTATTCTATCTTCATCCAGAAGACCAGGCTGAAACAACAACAAATATAGGCCTATCAATAAAAATTTACTTGGGTTTCATTAGGCCAAAAAAAAAATTGTTTGTTTGTCCTCCAGTGGAAAAATTAAAATTTTGGGTCGGTCGGTCAGTTGATCTTTTTTTTTTTTTACTCTTCACATTTATTTTAAAGAATGATGTCATTCCATGGATTTTATCGTGAATACCAAGCAATGCAGGGCTTAATCAAAGACTGTGGGTCATTATTTAGAGGAAATATGCATTTTATACTACTAAATGTGACTTTATACTGCTAAATTTTAAGTTTTCCATCGAAGATATTGAGGTTTCATATTTTACATGTTTGAAGGAAAAAAAACCTAAAATACCCGGCAAAAATTGTTTGCATTTTAGGGTCGGTCGCGGAGGGCAAACAAACATAATTTTTTTTAGGCCTTATTTTTAAAACTTTAAGTATCATTTTCTTCACCATTTTATCTACTGGTGTGATGTATTTCAATGAAAATGATTGGAAATATATCTGTATATTTTGAGGACAATCAACAGAAAATATAGGGCTTACTTATCTTTAAACATGTTTATCTCAGTTATACATATTACTCCCCGTCCCCGACAACCTTTGACGGACCATAACTTGACTTCTGGAAATTGAGTGTCATTTTAATTCTTATAACATGGTCTTTGCAAATATTTAAAAAGGTGAAAACGATACGAAGCTGCATTTACAGCTGGTTTGGGATGGACGGTCTCATTTTGTACAGCCATGGAACTTTGGCGCACTCAATTTGTGAATGTTGATATGACAAATTTACCTGTGATTGTGCTTCTTGGCTCTCTTCTGTTTTGGCTGCTTTCTTCTTTGACTTTTGCCTTCTAGTTTGTAAGGGAGATGGTTCTGATACAGTAGCATTGCCTTTCAATATCCTCATCTGTAATAATGAGTATAAACTATGATTAAAACAAATCTGGGAACAAATCATTCAGAACTATTATTGAAATCATTCAATTTCCCAGGCGGTGCAGGCCGTGGCAACTCTTACTGGTTGCCGTACAGTATCGTAGCTGATCCTCAACTGTGTTATGTCCTAGACCGCCTCTGGCGTAACCGTTGGCTAATTTGTGGAAAAATACAGCTTCCAGGTTGGTCACGAAAATTATATTCCTAATCGATAAAAAAATATGATAAAACCTATAAAAAGTGGGGTTCACGCGTAGCGGATTTGGAATAACATAATTATGTTTATTACAATACGAACACTTTGTTGTAATTTTTTGAGGAAAGGTAAAAATACAATATTTGTAATATTTTCTTCAATACATGACCCAATAGAAATACACGTAAATCGTATCCTAAATTTGTGTTTTAGAAAACCCTTGTCCCTAAATTTAGTGGCTTCTATTAATCGTGTCCTACACGCCTGCAATTCCCAACAAAACAAATCTGCAGGGTGCATACGCTGAGCGTGTGTGCAACTTTGCAGCGATAACGTAAATACACTGCGCGTATCTTGACTGGTCGGTAAATTTTGTGATCCCCTGAAAAGAAAAGTCTTTGACACTACGCAAGGTGAAACACTTGTTTTCTTCATGATTTTCTGGACTTCAATGATAGTTTGATATTTAGCTTTACACCTGATGTGAAGTATAAGTGTGTACAACATCGTAATGCACAGGTAGTATATGCAAGATGCAAATTGCAATACACGTATAAGCACGATCATTCAAAATTCATAAACTCTTCTGATTGGTTGTTTAATTAGTGATCACTCAATGTCCCTAGTACTCACCAAAAATAGACAGGCTGATGATGCCACCGAAACCATCTGGACTGATTGTCCTGTGTTTTTAGAAAAAAAAAATATCAATCTAGCTATACTTTAACAGATCAATCACACTTCATCAAGAGGGACATCAAAAATGGATAAGTTACACAAATTTTTGTATAATATTTATAACTTCTTGTTCCAGATTACCATGGAACATCAGAAATGGAACAAACCTTGCATTTAAGTTTATTTCATGGATTGTGAAACATAACCTTTACATACTTTCTGACTATCTGTTAAAGTCTAAAATTGTACACAAATAGAAACATTTTCTGGGACACATGGTATGATGGTACCCACCTTTCATTGCGAGCTGCATGACATTCTCCATGGTTTGGTGAAGTTCTTCTTTCCTGTCTGATATGCCGTGTGGATACTACACAAAAACGACAAAGATGAGGATTAACGTAAGACAGTGATGGCGAGGAAATTGGGCACTCTGTCCAAAGTATTAAGAACAATTTTGATCAATTTGGCAATTAATTGTATATAGCCTTTTTCTTTTTGAGAAATCAAATATGTTTTCACTGAAAGAATTCCACAACATAATGCAAGGCTAGGATGCAAAAATTGGCATGTGATAATTCAAGAGGGCATTTCTAGTGCAAAATATTTTATACATTCCTTAACTCTAATAATGCTATAACTTCTTTTTGAAGAAGTCAGACTTTAAATTTTGCAGAACTGAAATAAATGATACCATCCCGACTTCAGAAATATAGTTCAAGGAAAATGAGTCACTTTAGGGCAATCTCACAAGTCTCTTTTCCTTTAATCAAGTCTTATAAATTGTACATTTCTTTTCAGCTTCTATCTATCTTAATCTTATTGATATAGACTATTTACTTTAAAACATTTGGCTCAGATTTTGCTAACTTTTTCAACACACCAACATTCAGGTCAAAGTGAAGAAAATATAAAAAGTCATCATGGCCATTAAACTGAAAGAAAATGAAATAAACCCTCATTAACCCTTTCCAGTCTGACCATTTTTTCTGCCCCAGGCTGACGCCATTTTACCTGTAATCTGACACCTAAAGTAAATTAAATTTATCTTTAGAAATATTCTACATAATTCAATGAAACATCAGCCTAATAGACCATTATGAACTGTATACACTGCCTGTGATAGTGTTTTGGAAGGTAAGAGGTAGTGAAAATAGTTATACTTCAGTGTTAGTTAGGGCGTCGCTCAGACGCCCTAAGCCTGAGCTGGCAGTAATTTATGGCGTCGCTCAGACGCCCTACGACAGGAAAAGGTTAAATCATATATTTCAAGCCGAAGTCAAATATTTGAAAATGATCAATACACCTTTACACTAAGGGTGTGTTATCTACATACCCGTTTGCATGTGCACAGCTTGTTGTAGATCCTGAAAGCTTTCTCTGCCAGTACCTGGTTGTCTTTCTGTCCTGAAGCAACTTTAGCCATAATCAGTAACGGCTCAATTAGGTCCTATAATAGTTGGGAAAAATGATTTAACAAAATCTACTAAATGATTCAATTCAAACTCTACAACACCAAAATACAATTACATTTGTGTCATTTTTGGCAAATTAAGTTTCTGGTATCATAAAAAATATCAGGCTGTTATGCACAATTTGATATTTCTTTTTCAAGTTCAGAAATAATGGCTATTAAGCAAAATGAGATACAAGACAGTTATCTGATATTTTATCTTCTTTTAAGTTTATGATTGTCTATTTCTGAATGGAGTATTTCAAAATTCATGGAGGAGCTGAACATAGTACATCGGGTTGTTTTTCATTTCAAATTGGGCCGTGAACACCACTCTCAACGCGCGCGTCAACAGCATGAGCATAAACAATCAAAATCAACAAATCACACTCTAAAAATATGTGCATAAATAAGTGCATCGGTACGCAAAAGGCCTT
The DNA here is from genome assembly GCA_000969725.1 of Ophiothrix spiculata. Lineage (NCBI taxonomy): Eukaryota > Metazoa > Echinodermata > Ophiuroidea > Amphilepidida > Ophiotrichidae > Ophiothrix > Ophiothrix spiculata. The sequence goes on from JXSR01S072391.1 coordinate 62,785, forward strand.
GACAACAAGCGTCAGAAAGAAAAAACCCACAAACAGGTGAAAAACAAATCTGAGATAAACTATTTTTACATGAGGTTACTTACCAGTATCAGTGGATTAGTCTGCTGTCTTTTGAGGAAAATATCAATAAGATCTAATACCCTGAAATATCAAACATAAAAACAATTTTGATTAAAAAAAAGCAGTATGCAACAATGAAGCAAGTAAAAAATGTCTCATGTTGGCCGTACAATCATCATGTTTACATCTGTGTAAGTATAATAAAACCAGCTTTTAAACGATGTAAACAATAACATAAACTTGCAGCTAATTTTCATAGCGATGATCAGGCTATGCACACATTTTCAAGTTGAAATGAATTTGGAAATCAACAAAAACCTTACCGTTTAACATAAGGTTCAAATTGTTTTGCTTTCTTATATTTCAAAACCTGTGTTTTACTGTGTTGCATTTTGGGGTATTTTCTGCTTTGCTTACGTTTTCTCATGATTTTATAATTTCCTATATACAGATGGTTTTACGTTCAGCAATATCTCTAAAGGTTGAACTGGTCGTCGTCCGTTTAAACGGATAGTATTGACATCATTAGGTCTGACGTTATCAATATTTTGCGCTCTTACCGTAATTTAAAATGCTGTACATTATTATCCATCTCTCTCCTGGTCATTCCTACGGTCTTATGCTGCTGGAACACTCTGCTTAATGCCGTGTCTACTTTGATCATGTGATCGTCGTCGTATTGATCATCGCTTTCTTCGCCTTCATCCTGGATGGGTGGATGGATAGAAATATTGACAACAAAGACAATATTGATAAACAAAGACACAGATAAAATGTGATGGCTCATCTCAAAAAGGGGGACTTTGTGATAGAACACTTTTCAAGAAAATGGTGAAAATAGGCAGCAAAAAAATAAAGAAAATACAAGAGTTTCCATCAGATTTTCTGTTGTAAAATTTGAGAGCCTTGATCAATTTCAACAAGGTGTAATTTTAAAGCTTAGATAATGTTTTAACACTTGAAATGATATAATCAAAATTGATTTAATCTGCAAAGTCCCACCTTTTGCTTTTGGGGTGAGCCATCAAATGTTCACAGGCTGCTAGGACTAAACATGACATTATAATCAAGTAAGCTAAATCTAATGGCTCAGTATTTTGCTAATTTTTTCAACACATTTTAACATTCAGGTCAAAGTGAAGAAAATCTAACAAGTCATCATGGCCATAAAGTCACAAATTCTTGCAGGAACTTGCCATCTTCATTATTTCCAGCAAGCAAGCCACCTTGGGTGAACCTTTAATTACGCCAGTCTTAAGTAAGTACTTAAAGCATTATTTTGCATTTTAGATGCTAGCAGGCAAAAGTCTAATAAACAAACTTTCACTTTTCGATGAACTTTTGAGCTGTGTTTATTTTACCAAGGAAATCAAGGATGAATTGCTACCTGTTTGAATACTGTGTAAACGCTATGGGCATGATAGCCTATTGTTTGCATACATGGATTAATAATTTAATTTATTGAACCCTTTTTTCCAGGATATGTGCATCATGTCAGCTCAGCTCAAATTGCAAGACATATTTAAAAAAAATTGATTAAAATTGATGAGAAATAAAATGCCCACACTGTTTGAACATAAAATCCAAATTTATATACCACGACTAGCTTCTGAGCTTGTGTCTAACAAATCTTAATTAAACAACTAGGCTCCCCAGATGACAACGAGATTACAGCAACAATAAAATCTCCTTTTTTAATTTCCCTACAGTTTGATCTACAGTTTACTTGATTCGAAGCGAAAAACCGTAACAACCTACCTCATCACTGTCCTTAGCTGCGTCACCTAATGCTGCCTTCAAGCCGGCACGGAGAGCTTCATTTACTTCACCGGTACCAGGATTATCATCCTCATCCTCATCATCGTCATCGCTGTCTTCTGAATCCTCTTCTTCTGAGTCGGCAGATTTTTTGGATTCCTAAATGTTGATAATATAGTTCAAGTAAAAAAGAAAAGGAATAATTGAATCTATTTTTTAACAGATCTAAATATGAACAAAATTCTTTAATCTCTAATATGAATTTAATTTCATATGATTACATGGAGGTTAAATTTTCAGGAAAAAAGGATAGGATTTAAAATTTTATTTTATGTAAACCCCAAAATGTGTTATTTCCATGAAAAGGAAAAATAAAAGTACTTTTTTCTCTAATATGCATATGTGTAACCAGAAAGTAAGATCTGATGTTCCATAGTTTGTACACAAGAACTGAATACTATGTAAACAAGTTAAACTGAATATTGCCAGAGTGTGAAGTATACTTTATGCTTTAAACCCATGTGACTTTTCAGCTCAGATTTTGCTCAATTTGTTTCAACACAGTTCATTGACATTCAGGTCAAAGTGAAGAAAATTTGAAGTCATCATAGCTACACAGTCACATCGTTTTAAGGCTATGTCATAAATCACCCTATACAGCCTAAACTTATGAATAACGTTCAAAAGTTTCACACACTCAACGTATGCCAAACGGACACCACCGTATGGATAATGAATTAAACGTATACATAACGGACACCACCATAACATACTTTTAACGAACACATAATGAACAACAATGTATAAAACAAATTAATAGTGTGTTAAAGGTGTAGGTACCGTTCCCTTCTTAGCATGTATGTAATTTAGTTGTATGTAATTTAGTTTTAACTGATTGACATTGACCTCTGGAATGTGTATTGTGGAATTTTAACCTCAGCTTGCTTCTTGTTTTTTCTTGAGAGGCAAAAGAAAGTATGCAACCCTGGGGATGAGGCTGTTATGAAAATACATAAAAAGAAAATAGGTATACCAATAATTTTACATTTTATGCTATATCTACGAAAGTATAAAGAATTTCGAGATAAATTGTTTAATTTAGAATCAGAAAAATATGGGCTTTGATATGGTATCAAAAAATATACTACTTCCGGTTGAGCCAAGGGGGATGGGAATTAGATCGGGACCTTCACCTTTAAGTATGTTAGGCATACATTTACTCTATACGGTGATGTGTGACAGAGCCCCCACTTAAAAAACATAAACCAAGGAATGGTATGGACAATTACAGCTGAGAGATGGTTGCTGAAGGGCAATAAGAATCATTCTAGACAGTTTTCTTAGAATCAAAATTTTGTTATTTCAGCTCTTTTAAGTTTTAGTGTGAAATTGTGGATTAGGGATAAAATTAAGCTAAATACATACTTGACGCAAATGTACAAAACAAAAGCTTGTGCGGACCATATGTACTTTAGGTCTCATCCAGAATTTTATGGTTAGGGTTTAGGGTTAGTGTTAGGCTTAATTTAGGGTTAAGGTGTAGGGTTAGTTTTAGGGGTTAGGGTATAGTTTTTGATGGGACCTAAAGTATACTTTTTCCGCATGTACATATTGAATTTTAAAGCTCGAAATTTATACATACTATTTATTGTATACATTTACATCAAGTATGAATTTAGCTTTACAATAAGAACAATGTTACCAAAATGCTTCAATTTATGAAGTTATCAGGAACTGTCCATAAGCCGTTTTTGTACACTATAAGTGTGTTTTCAGAGTCCAGCAATTTCATCACTGCAACATTGCTCAACGTCTGCCATTACGTAGTCTTCAAAAGTTCAAGCACTATACGCATAGCGCGTGTAAAGACTGGGTGTTGACAGATGTCGTGCGATGAAATCGCTGTGCATCGCTGTGAAATCATTGGACTCAGAATGCACCATCAAGGCGCTTAAATGTTTTCAGTGCAAGGGCTGATCATCTTGTTGTACATACTAAAATCAATGCTACTAACAAACCTTGTTTCCTTCTTTGTTGTCACCGTCTTCTTCGTCCTCCTCAGCATCCTCCTCTTCTTCATTGACACCTTCCATTTCTTCTTCTGTTGAGACAAATGTTTATACTTACATTCTTACATAAAATGCATTTTGAAACAAATATTGCTACAACAATGTCCAAAACTCCAGTCTACCACTGAGCAAAATTTGATAAAAGTATCATTTTGATTACTTTCAACAGTGGCCTTAGACTTCTTTAAATGATATGCCAGTTATGTTGTTGGAAATTACCCCTGAACTCTAACTGAAAGGAAATAGCTCCAGTTCTTTTTTGGAAAGGTAAATTTGAAAACTTAACTTTAACTTATTTTTGTTGGAAAAACTTAGTTTATTTGCAACTTTCATACACTTGAAACTAGGCAAACAATTTGAACTATTAATACTCTCATTGTAATTAAACATTGGTGATACGGTTTTCATACTAATTGTAGCTATACAGGTTTGAAGCTTTGTCATTTCACAACTTTGTAGCTTTGCAGTTTTGTAGCTTTGCAGATGTCTCTTTAAAAGACTCTCCTTGACAATCTTGCCATGCGTCAAAATTTGTCTTATCGACATGTAGCTTTGCCACTACATCAAGCGAAAGTGACAAATTTCTTCAAAAAATATACTTCAAATAGTGACGAAACTACAAAGCTACATGAGTATGAAAGCAGCATTATTCTCATTTACCAGAATCATCAGCAACTTCCAAGTTGGTCACTTCTGCTCCACCCATTGGGTCCAGAACCTAAAATTGAGGGAATAAACAAACAAACAAAAATTGTTTACCTCATTGACTTAATAACTAGTTCCCTTAAGCTAACAACTCTACAATTCATCTTGCTTCTCGTGACTTTAAAACAAGATATTCTCTTTAGGGAGTCCTGAAAACCAGCCAAGAAGATCATTTATCTTGGAATAAAAAACTTTGGCTTTGAATAAATTAGGTTTTTTTGTTTACCATACTTACATTGAGCAGTAGTGTTAATGCTTCCTTGGTGAGATGAGGGCATATCATCTTGAAAACATTGTCAACAACAGTTCTGAGTAGATGAGACGACTTGGAGAGAAGACTCAGTAAAATCTCTATGACAACTAACACCCAGTCAGGATCTGAATTCAGAAAGAATGCAAGGTAAGATGAAGTTGAAACCAAACTTTATTTGATAATATCGTAGTGCCTAGATCCCCATTTTGTAAGTAATTAGACTTGACTCCGCTGAATTGGAAATATTTTGCTGGGATTATTCTCAGCATAGCTGGAGACAACACAACTGCAGGAGACGCATCGTTGCAAGTATGACTCTCGCATCAGTATCTACGGCGCGCTTGTAACTGGGATCGTGTTTACTTGCAGATGAAGAAAAGTCGCATAATTCCCGCCTATTTAGTGTTGATCAAAGACTATAGCTACATTTCCCTCACTTGGTGGGGAGAAACATGGATTTTTAAATATTTTGCTCAATATGGGCTTCACGTTTCTAGTGAAATGATAATGGATAATGAAAATATTATGTCACTATCTCAATTTGTATGATTCATAATTTGATACCAGCTTTCAAGTATTAAGAAGTTCCTCAATAACCAAATAAGGTTAGAAAATGGAGGGGCTTAATGGCATACCTTCTCCTTCAGTCATTTTGGCAGACTTTCGTCTTTCTAGGGCTCTCTTGTAGCATTCATGCAAATCCTGCGGGAAAGCAAACAAAGCATTAAATTAAAGTTAAACATTGAAAAAGTTCTAACCAAGGAATTTAGAAAGGTGAACCGGCACTCGCCGCCATTTTGATTTCACCGACATGTAAATCCTATGGGACGGCAGCCATCTTGAATTGTCACTCATGGAGGGCGAGTTATCGTACCTCCCACATTTTACGGCTCAGCGTGCCACACTTTGAGTCTTCGCAACGGATTAGCGGGAAAATTGGCTAATTTGATCAGAGAAAGTCGCAATACACGCTAAACACAGGAACGGTTTGAGCGTGAAAAAAACCCCTCACACGCTGTATGTGCATCAAGTGCAGATTTACGTGATCTGTCTAGATATGGGCCAAACTCTCTGAGTATATCCGGAAGTACAATAACTCCGCTCCACGAGCGACACAAGATGGCGTCATATTCCGATTCCCCTATACAAATTTTCTTGGTTCTAACAGATTTGGTAGTGATAAAGCAGATTGTAATTATGTTAAGAAGGTCTAACAGATATAAAATTTTGTTTAGAGTAACATGATTTGAAATTCTGGGAAAGAAGGCTACATTTTTAATGTGTCAAGTCTATGTTGGAGCGAATTTAACATAAATTAGGTTAAAATGCATCAAATTTGGTTGAAAATAATAAAAATGCTTAAATTGTGAAACAAACAAACTCGAAATTGCAATAAATCTTGAAGAATCATACCCGTGGGTATGTTTGTTATACTTATGTAGTAGAAAGAAATGCAAAGTGCAACCTACCTCAAGAATTTCAACAGACTGTTTTGGATCACTCAGCATCTGAAGACCTATGTGTAGAAACAGCAACTCAAACGGCAACCCAAGGGTTATGCCAGATTTAGTCATGCGTTTCTTGTGGACCTTTTCTACCATGGCGAACATCTTGTCCCAAGCTGCAAAAGCCTATGATGAAATTTTAAAATAATGAAAATTTTAAATGAAATATGTATGTTTCAGCCTTGTAGCTATGCCAGACAGTGGCAAGCAGGCCACCTAGTATTAAAGGAGTATGGTCCAATTGCTTCAACTTTTTTTAACACTTTTTCTTATTTTGGTAGCAAAATATTGCTCACATTTTTCTCATAACCCATGTGATATTTCACAGATGAGTTATCAGGGGTGTGAGAATCAGGTAATAAAAAGAGCTGAAAAAGCTGAAAGTGACAAAATGCCAAAAACAGGCTGAAAATGAAAGAAAAAACTCAAATTAGGACTCTTTTGAATGGATTAAAAAAGCTGAACTTTCACACCCCTGGTTATGTTCCATTTTGGAATTATGTGTACTAAAAGTTTGTCTTATTATGGTAACCATCATCATTTTTACACAATAATGTATAGACAACTTCAAATCACCATAAAATCAAAACAGTCTGACCAATTCAGCTCAGATTTGAATCTTAAACCTCTTTAGTGGTCATCTTTAATTGTCATCAAAAACTAAATTTTGAAAAATTGGACAATCCTCCTTTACTCAATGTACTTAAATACCTAGGTAAACAGCTGGGCAAAATGGACCACCAATGTCCACCAGGTATGGAAAATATTACAATTTAAACCATAAGTGCTCATAAAATTTACATTTAACACACAATCCAACATAAAAAGGATGTCAGGCTCAGATTTTGCTCATATTTTTTCAACACAATGCATATTCAGGTCAAAGTGAAGAAATAATTTGCAAGTCATCATTGCCTTGATAGGCAAGGGGGCATGAAAAGATACACAGTAGATTGAATTTTTTAACAAGATCAGTTGACCACTAGCAATTATTTGTGTGGTGAACGTGCAATATTTCCTGAAAAGTTAAAACCGTATTTTGAGAATGAAATAAGAAATCAGTCAACAGAGGATTTGATAATATTACCAGAAGACCACCCTTTTCTAGGTATTTATAAATCTGATATTGACTGAGTAAAAATTGTTTTTTAAAGTGTTTTACATTACAATCTCAATCATGTTTCTCTCACTAATAGTTGAAAAGCTGTGAAGATCACAATTCAATGGAAATATTGAAAATCCCAAATCACCCTCTGGTGGTCCATACCCCTAATAGTCCTGATATACTTACAAGATGCAGCTAGCGCCTGGTTTGATTTAGACGCTATGAAGATGCTAACAAGACGCTAGCAAAATTGCAAGTTAAAAAATTCTAACTTTAGCATCTTCGTTAGTGTTTAATCAAGGGCATTAACCTTAGCTGAATTTTTTGATCATGTCACTAACCTTCTCATCAAAGCGGTCCGCCATATTGACTTTGCTGCTCTGTAGCAACTGCTGGGCATACCTAACCAATACATGTACCCATAGCTGTCCTTTCATATTTGTACCCATGGGGCGATGTTCTGTCGGACCGCTTGGTTGCTCGCTATCTCGCTCTGTCAGAAAATGAAATCAGAATGTCCATCAAAGTTGTGTTACAAACTATTTTTCAATCATTAGAGATTGTAAAATTTAGTGAGACACACTTAATGCCACTTACAAGCTGAATTCAAACTGAAAATGCAATTTCACTGCAAATGGCAGCGCAAATGAATTCACACTCAAAACGCAACATGAAAACGCAATGGAAAGTT
>JXSR01S072413.1:11077-26819 GCA_000969725.1 Ophiothrix spiculata
TCAATCTAATATTTCATTCAGCAATAACCTTTTTGGATTTTCAATCATTTTAATCCAGGATTTTAAAATACCTTCCAAGTTATTTGAGATCTTGAACGTGTACATTTTGCGAGATCGAACAGCTAAACCCATCAAACTTTAAAACCCACAAGTCACCAATCGTCAATTTTACAATTTTCCGGGCTTTGACATTCAGAAAAGATCATAAGATCACAATATTATTGTATTTTTAGTATCTACATTAAAAATAAACATCTGGAATATCAGATTACTGTCTTGTTACCTGCGTGTGTTTATGCATGGCACTAACACACAGTGTATTACTATTTTTATTTCATTGAACCAAAAATCTCGAGTCTCAAGTACTCTATAGACTTTAACAAATTAACACAAGGAATGTTAATGATGTTTGCTCATCGTCTTTGGTGGCTATCAATTTCATGTCGGCATGACTTCAGTGGTATCCTTTTTGTTTGCATTAAGTTACACCATAGTCTTAACGAATTCCTATCAACTATTTTTGTAATATTTAAATTCAACCTTCGGTCTTTCATTTTTTAAAAAACAATGTTTTAATAATAGACAGCACTGTAACGACCTTTTGTCAATAATCTTCAAATTTTGCATGGTTTAATCATCAAACCCTTTTTTTTTTCAAATTCCACCAGTTTATGGTTAACAAACTTACTAATGAATTACAAGCATTCTTTTAAGACAAAGACAGAGCAAACCTGATTTATCATGATTTCACTGATACACTAAAGCTGGCTCTGACATAATTTGTTCACTCGTGGCAGTCAAAAAGTAATTTTTGTTTTAAAAAGGTAAAGGAAACACATATTCCAAAGAGAATTTCTTAAAATACTAAATTTTATTGACAACTGTAACTGCCTTAAGTGAATTCGAACAATTTTACCCAATTGACTTTACTTAGTTGACTAATAATTGTTTGAGTTACAAAACGATTGATTGCTCTGCTGCATTACTAAAATACACTTCAGTTTTGCCTACCTGTGCGAGGAAGGTTTCGGCTTATATCGTTTTGTAGGTCGCTTACATGCGTTAATATGCGTGTCAAATAAGTTATCAAATTGCTCGTCTTTACTGTCTTAAAATTATATGTCAAACACATTAAGTTGAATGAAATGGAGAACAAAATCGATGTCTTTATTTGATGTGATCAGACAAGTTCTCCATTACCCAAGTAACCCATTTAATACCGATTTCAGTAATAGCTTTAAATCTATTGTATTCCTTGGAATGCATGGATGAGGCATGTATGTTGACAATTTCATCTGTAACTTTTATTTATGAAGTTAAACTGGTCTGAGGTCTTTACGTTGGCTTTGTTTTTGTTTCAAAGAAACAAACTATCGTCTATTTTGACAAATTTAATGCAGGACAAAAAAGGAAACTATAGTAATTTGGTTGAATTAAAACAACACAACTTTACAATGGGTTAGGGAAAGTCTGTACAGACAAAAAACAAGGTTAGCAAATATTTAAATTGATATACTAGCGTATTAAAAAGAACGTGAGAAATTCAGGGTTGATTATGTTATTGATGATATAACCTAGCTCTTACTTTAACAGCAGAAATCAATAAGAATGCGTAGACACTTTTGCGAAGAATCGCTTTGGCAGTTTTTAATACATTTCATTAGCAGATAATTTCGAGACAATTAACTAAATCATATAAATTTATAAATATAAAACGTGTATAGCAAATGACAAAAACGTAGATACCTTTTATATTCACCTAAAATTATGTTGATTAATAACATTAAAAAATGAGATGTAATGACAGAAAAATAACAGTGTCATAGTGAGCCTTTTAAAAACTCTGTCCCTGAGATGACAATTTCGGCATTACCTTAATGAAGTCGACCTTCTTGACTCATACTAGAGTCAATCATGCTAGAGTCTCATCTGAGGGACAAATATTTAACCCACAATGGAAGGTTTAGATAACACCAGACTCATTGGCGAAGCCATGTAGGAACAAGGGGAGTGGGCAGGCTTCCCTGACACCCTGACAAAATAATAGGTGAGAAAATCGGGAAATATTGGTATTAAACAAATCGGGAATGGAAGAAATGACTAATGAATGGGAAATTGGGAAGAAAGGTACAGAAACAAAATAATCCGGTAAATTTGCCCTTCTAGGACCGATCCATGACCAAACTCGCCCGCCCATTGCATTTTGTCCCTGCGGGGCTTTTTCCTTTTTGAACAACAAGGTTTTGAGGAAAATGTGTCCCAAAACTACTGAGAAGGGGATTTTTTTAGGTTTTTGTTAGATTTTAAAATCGACTAACATCGACTTTGGATCTACCAAAATTGATTTGCGCATGGGTCGGAAAACCGGGAAGACATTTGTTTCACCTCCTAACCGAAAAGTCTGGCTACGCCACTGATTAGAGTCTACCTTCTTGACTCCAACTGGAGTCTGACCCCAAACAGTAGTCTTGACCTGAACAAGTTTTTGGCAGTCATCTCGCACAAATGCTAACCCCCCCCCCCCCCCCCCCCCGTCCCCGAAAAAAAAGTAAGAAGAAACCACATTTGTGTGTACCGCAGATGGGAGTTTGTATCTTCCGAGCTACTGGTATTTGCTAAACTAGATTTAATCTATCCGTATTCCTACAAGGCACCTTAAAGGCAGCCTCAATTAAATCCGTGAGTTGACTACCAGACACACCTGTCACTGCCGATATACACTGGACAGGTTTTATTATACCCTTTTATTAAGCAACTCTCTGTTGGATTAGTAACTAAATTAGGGACTTTATTGACTCAATCTCAATACGTCTATTCTTGGGGTAGCCCTTAAGCGTACTCCTCTCAGAATAGCACATGTTCCGAGATACAAATGCAATATATTTTATCTGTATGGTAAAAAAGGATATTTTATTTAGCTGATTTCGTTGTCTGAAACGATAATAATAAAAAAAATCCTTTAAAAAAACAGGCAATTATTAATTTCGGAAGTTGCATCAATACATCTTAATTGTTTTTTCAATCATTGAAAAATAGTTTGAAGCTGAAGATGTTTTGTTGTGCAATGTTGCAATGAAATACCAGATAACCAGGGAATATCTTGACAATGCTAAAGCGCACATTAAATCAAATGACCAAACTTGTCATAAAATACTTCATAAATTGTGCAATTGTGAATGCGTTTGACAGCGTCTTTTTTATTATTTAGCGCAGATGCTGCGTAGCTTGGTCTGAACTTCAGACTACACGGACAATGGAAATGGAACGGTTATCAGGTCATTGGGTTTTTTTTACATGAAAGCTTCAAGCCACCAGATTCTGTCTTAACCTTTTACACAGTGTCATTTTATATGGTGGTACCAATACTATCTCGGGCTGTGACACAAACTAGAAAAAACAATAATATATATAACTGAAAAGTGCAGGATTTCCCCTTGTAATTTCTGTAATTTTACAGGATCGTTTACAGTGTACTGGATGTAAATATTACAGTGGACCCACTACATATGCTCCTTGTCCAATTTCCCCTTTTTAGCCAACCAAAATACCTACAATGACATTCAAAATTCCAAGAAAACTCCTAAAAACTTAATTATGTTGGCACAAATTATCTTTCTAGGGATAAAAATCACAAACAATTGCCAAAAATTCTTAAAACCATGATAAATTTCAATGCAACGAAGCCCCGGGAAAGCATCGCAAGCCATAGTGACCAAAGCTCCATAAATAATACCGCGAAATTACTTATATACATAAAAACATATTTTGTGTCTTTTATTTTTCAAAATTGATTAAGTCATGACGATTTAATCCAGAGAGCAACAGAAAAAAATGTCAATTTAAAAAGCCAAGCACTTTCTTTAATATTGTTGATCATGAAACTCAAGTGGTGGCATTATCATAGAAATTGTATAACCTTCTGCCATTTGTTCTTTCTAACCGAAGTCGTTTAATATGTTGGTATGTATAATTGCACTCAGCAAAGAAAAATCGAAATTAAAAATTAATTCATTTTTGAAAAATAGCAAAGAAATTTTTATTAATTTCGTCGTGCTTATATTCCTCGTTTCTCCTCAACCGATAATGCCTAACATGTTTAACATTTCTGTTATCATTTCAAAGAGACAAATTGTATTCTTAAAACTTAAATTAAGTACTATTCATTTTTATTAACCTTTACCAAAGACATATGAAAATCAAATCCAGATGAATGGTTCAATTTTTCAATCTTTGACTTGCATGTATAACCATGAATCAAAATGATTGCAAAATATACTATCGATACCAAAACTATTCATTTTTAAATTGTAAGTTCATATCAATATACAGTTGATTAAACGCCTCTACTAGTACTAAGTGTGATTTCTTATCATTCTATTACTAGAACCATTAGGCATAAAATATGAATTTATATGAACTATGAATTTAAACTTGAAATATCAGATCCATTTTCAGGTTTTTAACATCACAAGCAGTTGTTGTAATTCAGCGGTTTTTTTAGATCACTATCTTCTTAATTAATAGATGCTGAAGTTCTTGTTGTGATCTGTTCATTTGAATAGAAAATATGCAATTCATGTAAAAAACTCATTTTACAGTGTGTTATTTATTTCATATACAGGGTGTATCATAACCAAGTTCACAGTAATGTTATTAAACGGTCTCCAATTCAAAAAGTATGATACATTTTTCTAATAAAATTTGAATCAACAATGAATGAAACAATTATCATTCGATAATAGAAAAATAATGGATGTGTGACAACCAATACAAAACATTATGGTCCATTTTGTAAATAGAATGAGCTGCACAAAGATATTACATGGTTTCATACTTTAAATTTTGACTTTAGGTAACCTAAGTTCGCTAAAAAGAGAATCAAATAAGACGAAACCAATAACTTCTAACGTTTGAAGGCTAAATCCTTTGTTTTTTTGGTCATATAATAACAGTCAGAGTGTATTTTTACTATTATCTCACATTTGTTCTATAACATTTCATTTAGAATGTTATTTCAAAGTCCATATCACAGAAAACAGCATTCGTGAATACTTAAAATTCATCACTGTGGCATCAGTAATGATTGCCCAACAACACTTGGTTTGACGTCCTAATGTTTCTTCCATAAAGGGTAGTTTAAACCAAAGACATTTTCGAAATAATCAGCATCATTTGATCAATGTTTAAAGCAAATTGCAACGTTTTACACTTGAGTGTCACACTTTGATAACAAGAGCTATAATCTGACATACAGGCAATGCCAAAGTTCCCTTGTCTTTGTAAAAAATTAATAAACATAAGGATCATTTTTATTTTCAATGACTTTGCACAAACAATTTATTTACAATTTACAAAACTTACCATAATTTTTGTATCGGTTGTCACTCATCCGTTATTTTTCTGTTATGGAAAGACATTTTTTCTTTAACATTTCATTTATAAGGTTATTTCACTGTCCCCACCACAGAAAACAGCATTTCTGGATACTTAAATTCATCACTATTGTAGCACCAGAATAATTTCACAACATCACCTGATTTATTATACTTTTTGAAATGGGGGCACATTACTAATGGTAAAACTTCTTTTTGATACACCCTGTATATAGAGACACACAAACAATGCTTCATTTTCACAAAGCAACCAATGCATACACGACAATGAACGACTGACGAAACAGCATACATTTAAAATTAATCCTTTGTTTGTTAGTTTTAAGCCAACTTGTTCTGGTGCTTTTCTGCGAATTTCAAGATTTTTATGACAATTTTTTTAGGTAAACATTAGCACAATTTGCCACACTTCTTCAAATGAGCATTTGTCAAGTAGAAATTTAAACTTGTATATTGCCTCCACCCCCTAAAATTGTTATGCTGGTGCCGCTTAACAGAGCAGGGGAAGGTTTGGACAGGTTTACTCTGGTTACGCCACTGCAATGCACATAAACAAATTAAATACAGGTAGAGCACTATGTGATAACTGATATACAAGACCACGACAGCATGATATCTAATAGATAGAATCAAACTGGAACCTTTCAGTCAGGGAATGGCTCTTTCCAATGTAGTAAATTGAACCCCTAGAGAAATCAAATCATAAGCTCAATTTAAAGTAATAAATGACACGCTTCTGTTACTTTTCTCCATTGGTAGCCTCAGTTTGAGGCCCATGGCAGGCTTTTGATGGTAAAAGCATAGGCCTAAATGTTTAACATGTTTTCTCCCTCACCCCTTGTACATGTTGTATACTATAATATTCCATGAAAAAGTTTCCTCTCCCCTTGTATTATAGTATTCCTGAAAGTGTAAATCTACTAGCTGGCCAAAGGGCCTCAGAGATATTGTAATCCCCTCTACGGTCAGCGATAGAAGCCAATCACTGTTGAGCATTCACTTTGATATTTTTCAAATTGTAGGAATCATCAATTTTAGCTTTGGGAAACTGCTAGGGTTAAATACCTTGAAATATAATTGAAAATGTTTCAAAATGAGAATTTGAAGTTGACTCAAAATGGGGAATATATTTATATCTTATGTATTTGGAGTACCTTTTCCTGCTTATTTGAATCAAGGTATTTGTTTTATTGAATTAAAAAACATTTGTAATCAGTGGTAAATATGAATCACCCCTTGTTTTGAAATGTAGTAGTCCACTTGTGGACAAGAAACTCTATTTCAAGTCCAGCACCTGTTAAGCATGTCTGACTCCTGCTGTCATCCAGGATTAAAGGATAACAAAATTGCCAAGTCCTTCTGGGTGAACAAAATGACCAAGTCGTCCTGGCCTATAGATCTCTGTACATACAGGGAAGCAGAATAATATTGGTGGTTGGAAGTGGATAAATAATTTTGATAAAGTTAGTTAGGACCTTGAAGTATTGAAGTAGTTGGACTTGGAATGACTTTGACCTAGGAAGTGGATAAACTTGACAAGCCTTAATTGATGTATACATGCTGTTATCTTAAGGGCAATATGCAGTTTTATTTTGGGAATCTTTGTGGTGTTGATGAAAATGGAAAAAGAAGTATAAAATTAAACATGGAAAATGGAATTTAACCTTCCATATTAAAAACTATACAAACTGAAATTAAATAAAATGAAAATTCAAATTAAAATCTAAAAGAAAAAAGAAAAGAAATTTAAAATTTAAAACAAACATGAAAAAAAGGGAAAACTTAAGGAATAAGATTACCATCCCAAGCCAAAGATATAGGCCTAAAGATGAACATGATAAAGGGACACCCAAAGGACTTGACCAAGTCTACTCCATTGGCTACAAGCATTTGAAAATTCTCATAAACCTAGTCGACATGGTCAATCAACAAATGAATTTATCTGACTCTCTGACGTTTAGACACCTCTTTAATATCCCAGGGTAGTTTACTCGTTAATGTAAAGTCATAATCTGCAAGTGTGCACGTAGATCGGCCATTCTCACGAAAATGACTCCACTTGAGTTGGAAAAAAATGAAGTTTCATAAAAACGTCTTCAATTAACCTTTTTTATTAGCTAGTATATCAAGTATCATGGAACCACAAAAGTTATGAACACCACTATTCAAGAATAGGAAGAGCTGTCAAACACAAGTGCCTGTCCTGCCCTATTTGAGGCAACAATTAAAATAAAGTTGCTTAATTACTTCGAGGAGCAACTCGGGGAAGCCTAAAATTGACATAAGAAATAAATTCATGGATCTTCGTAATTTTTGTTCTTGCATTGACATAGAATATACATAACGTAATATACATTTTGATGTTTTTCCATCAGTTAAAAAAGATGGTCACATATATTGCTGATTATTTTGGCTAAACATGGTCAGGGGATTAGGGGCAATGCCTTGATATGCATAAAGGTAGTCTAGACTCTTTCATATTTTAGATTTGGTGATAACGTAATATACATGCTTAAAAGGGACGCAATAAATTTTGGAATATAATTGTTTTTAAAAACAAAACTTACAACCAAACATTTTTATTGTTATGATTTACAAATGTACACATATGTTAGCCTTCAAGTTACGCAAAAAGTTGTATGGTTACCGTTCAGTATGATCTTAGGAATCGAGATACTACATGGATAACGTAATATTCATTGATTTAGCGGAAACCTTATACTAGTTTCTTGTGGCTTACCGGGAAATCCAACTTTCAAAAATGATAATTATCTGATATTATTGATGCATTTGGAGAAATAAATCACACGGGTATGAACAAGATATTTTTTTTTTAATGATGTATCATCACTATAAAATAGATGCCTTGCGCTGAGAAATGCCATTTTTGCCCAATTTGGTGTCTTCTGGAAGCAAAATGACCAAGATAACTGTAAACAAAGTATGGAAAACTATATATGTCCACGTAGAGCTCACCAAGTACTACATGAATATGAGCATGTTTACTTATTTTAAGAAAACACAAGACATTTCAGACCAAAGAACGAAGTATGACTACTGGCGTCATTTTCGTGAGAATGGCCGAGATGTGCTTTACATGCGAATGAAAAGATGAAAACATAATTTAAAATTAATCATCAGCACTCACGATTTTGGGTTTTGAGTGTCCTTCTTGATGTTAACAACAGGAAATAATAAACTTGGGAAGTTCACGACCCCCGTCCCTATTAAGGGCGGGGTTAAGTTCTTTCTTGATGTAAATCGCCTCTCTCACTTTTCTTGGAATAAGCTTGTCCTCCCTGAATAAAACTTTAACATTGCTGGTGTCTCGTTTATCAGTCCGGGCAAAGCACCAGATGTGGTTCGCGAACCAGATCTGGGCTCTATTTCATAAAGATTTAAGAATATTCTTAAGTTGGTCTGCAGAACAATAATCATTTATAAGTCCACAAATATCTTAGACTTTGAGAACAATGAGTTCCATTTCCTAAAGCAACTATGGATGATAAATGTTAAATTATTATCAGTTTATGATATTCTTATTCCAAAGTTGTTAAGAAAATTTAAAACGAAACAGAAAAGTTCCTATCTTTATTCAAAATGTTCTTAACTTTAGGTCTCATCTTAATTTGACTATATTAGGTCAAACGTCAATTACCCACAACTTCATCTGTATAGGACAAAGGCAGAAATGCATTAATTCTATTGTCTTAATTAACAATTTACCGCACGACAGATATTTAAAAACTCACGGTAGATTTTTAGGCAACATCTTAAAGGTTAGAAAAATGGCAAGAAAAGTTTGACATGACCTCTAATAAACTCACCCGGGAACAAAACCCCTCAAAAACCGCCAAATTCTGTTTCAGATCTGGTTCAAATGAACCAGATCTGGTGCTTAGCCCGGACTGTTTATGTCCAGTGGCCTTACTATGTTCAGAAGGGCCGATAGATTAGATGCGGTTTTGGCGACATGTTCTTGATCCTATCGCCCAATGTTCCTTTAGTTTCACCGACATAAACCTTGTTGCAGTCCTTACAGGGGAACCGATACACATCACCTGGTTTTTCTTCAGTGGTTGCTTTGTCTTTCGGGGCAACCAGGAGTTGTTAGAGTCTGATGAATGCACCGCATTGACTGTAAACTCGCTTGATCTTCTCTGAAACCCCTTTAATATAAGGGATCACATATAGCTATGAAATTTTGAATTCTATCTGGAAAAAAAATGGCAGATAGAATTCAATTTTCATCACTAGATTTTTAGAATAGGTCCCATTCAACCAGAAAATGTTCTAAAATGTTCTCCGAAATTCATAGATTGCTCTAAAAACGATTTAAAGTTAAGAGTAAATGAATTATTTACTCTATAGTATAGGAATTGAATGAATTACGACATTTCCAGAACTTATACGGTATTTCTGCCTTATTCACAACACATTGTCATGAAGGCAGAAATATATTTGCCTATATCGCTTTATATTCCTGCTTATTCTTATAACAAGTCTTTATATAATATTATTGTCTATCTCAATTTATATGATTTAAAAGTTATTTTGGTGGTTACGTAAGACATTTAAACACAGCCCTTATTTGCTTTTTATCGTCAAGTTATTATACAGGACATGCTCAAAAAAGGCAACAGACTCAAAAATATAGACGGTTTTTCTTAATTTTCTCAATTTGGTCAAAATGTTATATAGACAATAATTTTATAGGCGGTGACAAAATGCGCTTAACGTCCAGACTTTTGTGTTGGACTTCTTCTGTTTTTGAGTTCTAATTTCTTCAAAAATTCAAATCAGACAAGTGTCCGACTTTATTCATAAGAGGTGTGTCATCATAGTATCTGGAAAATATTGTTTGAATAGGAAAATAAGATTGATCACTTGCACTTTAGAATAGGGGTGCTGAACTTTAAGTTGATTGATTAACATTTCATTGAACATCACCTATATGTCCCTTCATTACCTTGACGATGCCTTAATTGATTGAATACTTCAAGCGATGTCAATGTGATGTTGAATATCAAAAATATCATAATCTTGACGTTATTGCTGTACATTGAGTTACACCTTTTCAAGAATTGAAGTGCGGTTCTTTTCAAACAGATCAGATGGTATGATTGCAGACTTTTTTTATATAAATTGTGTCGTGATTTGCCACTTGTGGTTGTTTAAGAGTTTCCAAGTGTATTTTGTTAAAAAAACTTGCTTTGTCGCAGAAAAATGGATAAAAAACACATTCAGTGCTTTCCTTTACAAATGCATTGTCGAATTAAATTCGGAATCCCGAATTTAATTCAACAATTGGCCATTACAGAAAATGCAACATATTTAAATCAAATCTTTTGGAGGGTATTAATATCTACCAAAAACAAACCCAAAAGCTAAAAAAGTCTTGGATGACCGGGGCGCTTCATTTTAACACTTTATAGTATTGCTTTAAGGCGTCTGTTTTCGAGCTATTATACTAGTATACCAAACGTAGCACGGTAAAATAAGCAGAACGCCTGTTACTTGTTGCGTTAAAGGATTTCTAATTCTGGTATATTTGAGCTTAAATTTGTGGAGATATAGCATTTGAGTTTTTCAAATCATGAATTGTATAAATGAAGACGAATTGCATTATGGTTTAAGTAAAGAACCAGGGCCCATATTCATGAAACACCGCTAGCTCTAGTTGGCTGCTAACTATTTGTATTTTGACAGGTAGACAAAGAGTTAGCTGCCAACTAGAGTTAGCGGTGTTTCATGAATATGGGCCCAGATTTCCAATCAACATGATCAAACAATTGCATCGTCTGATGTGTTGTATTTTACATCATATATAAACCTCTAGGTGGTTAGAGGCGTCAAATAGTCAAAAATACATTTATTTGTTGTTGGTCGACAGTGGTTTGTCAGAAAATTTCAAATACTGTAGGCTATAGAAAAAACTCCACAATAGAAGCGTATCATTTATTGCTTTAAATTGAGCTTATGATTTGATTTCTCTTGAGATTGAATTTACTGTATTGGACAGAGCCATTGCCTGAATGTAAGGTCCACTTATTAGATCCCGTGTCTTGTAGGTTAGTTGTTACACAGTGCTCTTCAAACGTTTTTATCATCGTATAGAACAAAAGCGTACGAATAACGTAAAAAGTTGCAAATGCTGGACGTGTGCCAAACTGACACCACCGTATGGATAACGAGTTAAACGTATACATTACGTACACAACCGTATAGATAACGTATTGAACGTAATTCTAACGAACACAATACAAACAACAATGTATAAATCAAAACAATAGTGAGATTAAGTACATTAAACGTACGTTTGGCTCTATACCTTCATGTGTGACAGAACATTTATTTGTTTGTGCTGTTATGTACGTATACGTTTAATCCGTGACAATGATAAATGTGACGCATGGAGCATATAACTCTCAGGATAAATTTGGCCGCAGGAGTGGTGTTCCATCTTATCATGGTTTGAATACAACACACCTTACATGATTTTGGTATCTTAATGTTTTAAAAAACGTGCACAAATTAATCAAAATTATCCGGAGTCATTTTTTTTTTCGTTGGAGTTGCATTGGGAGTCAGCATATGTTTTCATCCCGATAATAACAAATGATGAACAAAATCATGGATTTTTTGAAACCCTATACTGCATGAGATCGGCAATATTTTGAATCCATTTGAAGTTCATGCATATACATACGTTTAAGTTTGACATGTCTTTGGGAAAGCTTAAAGAATTGAAAATTAAGAAAAACAATATGTGATGGCTCACCCCGAAAGGGGGGGACTTCGCAGATGATATCAATTTTGATTTTATCATTTCATCTGTTGCAGCATTTTCTAAGCTTAAAAATGACACCTTACTTGTTGAAATTGATCAAGGCGATCAAATTTTACAACAGAAATTCTGCTTGAAATTCTTATTATTTTCTTTATTTTTTGCTGCCTATTTCCACCTGTTTCTTAAAAAGCGTTATATCGCAAACTCCCCCTTTCCGGCATGAGTCATCACATATATGTCTTTGGTAAAGCTGAAAGAATTGAAATTGCTTGAAAAATAAAAAAAAATAAAAATCAGTATTTGGAAATGGTAAAAGATATGTGTTAAAAATGATAGGTATTAATTAACACAACTTTTAAAAAGAACGCGAATAAAAGAACATCAGATATTAATAAATGAAAATAAACGAGAGATAAAGGTATGACAAATCGCTTAATTAATATATTTTTAATTAAAAAAGAAAGATGACTTTCAACTTTTCCAACTACACGCAGTATATATTACCATACGCATTCGGTTAAAAAGATCAATTCTCGGAAGGAATTAAATTGTCACTTGTTATGTCGCTTGGGTTTTCATGGTCCATGAGTGTAATACAATAATGAAAACAATACTTCAAGTTGTAAAAATTTTCTGTATCTCACTGGGCATGCTGGGTCCAATCGTGGCTTAATTAATTATGGGGAGAAGGTATGTCTTATAATATATTGTTTGGTGTTATTACTGCAGAGGTAATAGAGGGAAACCTTTGAAGAATTGAAGCTTTCAAGTACAATTTTTCTTACCTTACCTTACCTCACTTTACCTTATAGCTACCACCTACGTTTCCTATTGAAGAATTAAATACGATATTGTTTTATATATTTGAGTCTCGGATTCGGTCCGTTTGATGAGTGTATTTGGGCTGGTCAAGTCTCAATGGATCAACATCCTCTGACATATGTGGGCGACATTTTTGTTTAAATTGTAAAGTGTCTAGACAGTTTGTTTACAAGAGTCAAGATTGAATAAGACAACTAATCTATCCCCGGACAAAGAAACGTTAAATGTATACATTAGCCCAGTTCAAATATTCTGTCCGTGCATAACAATGCATTTTGTAATCCGTAGTAAAATATTTTGTTAACCCATAACTTATTCTAATCACTAGAGTCAATAAGTATAGATAATCCCCAATCCTTGACAGTCCTTTTGTGTTTACACGATAAAAAGCACAACTAAAAATATCTAGCCGTTATGCTTTTCGTCGAAGACAATAGCCTATCCTATACTTTGATTGACAGGCCTCTTTTGTGCGGTAAAATTAATTCGATACTTCTATTGTCATTTACGATTTAGTTAACAAAATCCTTTGTCCTTTAATGAGATAACGGACAGAACATTTGAACTAAGCTACTGCATTAATGTCTCGGTGTCATGAAAAATGTCAATTCATGAAAAATAAATCCACACAATTAGCTAGTTCAAATGTTCTATCAGTTATCTCATTAACGGACAAAGGATTTTGTTAACTAAATCGTAAATGACAATAGAAGTATCGAATTAATTTTACCGCACAAAAGAGGCCTGTCAATCAAAGTATAGGATAGGCTATTGTCTTCGACGAAAAGCAAAACGCCTAGAGATTTTTAGTTGTGCTTTATTTCGTGTAAACACAAAAGGACTGTCATGGATGGCAATTTCTCAAGAGCTGGCATTTACTGCTGTTTTGAGCTGGACGGACACAAATAACAATCGTCGATTTCCACAGTAAAATTAAGTTAAATAAAGCGATGTTAACCAATATGTATGTACCTAATATGTCCATATGTCCATATGTACAACTTGACGACTATTGTTAATTTATACATGTATAGGATGTTGAAAATGAAGAATGATATATACATTGTTTAAGGATAGATTGTCGTTAGTCATACTTATCTTATTCAATAAAGTGCCATTACATAGAATGATTTTGTTTGTCTGTCTGAGTTTAAAACATTGATTTTTGTTTGTAAAGAATCAGCAACAAATGCATGTAAATGCAGTTGAAGCTAATACTAGGGATATCATTTAGTGTAGAAAAAACCGTGCTGGGTTGAAATTTACGTTCAAGTACCTTCACTTTAGACTCTTCGTTGAGGGATTTAATAATGTTTAAAATAATAAAAAATGTAACTATTTAAAAGAAAATGAGTTTCTTTTAATATTGATGGGGTTCCTTTTAGTTTTTAATCATGTTTTCATAAATGAGCAGACCACAGGTCTCCGTTCAAACTCAAATTAAGCCCCGTTCTGCGGTATACCGCGTTGTACAAAAATGCATTTCGCGATGTGATTCACTCATTTTTAGGCAAAAAGTAAACAACTATTTTAAAGGAGATAGATCCATTGCTCTATTTATGAAGGACACTTTTTGGAAATCAGCTTTTGTATTTCACAGCAGTCAATCAAAACCCCAGACCTCAATACTTTTGCAATCCCTGGATGACACAGGACGTCTCTGAAAAAGTGTCTCACATCATTACAACCGGTAGATGTTCTTGATCAAAATGGTATATTTTTTGACTTTCAACAACGAATGAATCACTTCGCGAAATCCACTTCAAACCCAATCTCCTGCGTGTTTTATAAACCCCGCAAGCAGGCGAACAATCGTTGCCCTGTTCGCAGCTACTATCGGCACAAACATTGGCTGGACATTGCAAAACACGATAAAATTTTCTTTCGTCTTTTTGGATGGTATCAATTAAAATAGTTGTGAATTTGGTTCAAAATCAGAATGTTACTCGCATGCATCCGTCTTTCGTGTCATTAATACAGTAAAAATCAGTAAAATAGTGTAGAAATAAGTACTTTTAAATATTACGGGAGTAAGAACAGTTACTGTAGTTGCCATAATTTCCCGCACCTTACTGGTTTAACATCATTGTCTGTGCTGTGTTGTTTATTTACCACACTCCCGTTGTACACCTTGTCAAATGGGTCCATTTGTTGAAATTGAACACATGACCTCAAATTTAGGTGGATATTTTCAATACAAAGTTAGACATGGGATTTTTTTTTGGACGCTTAGCTACTGTCAGGCCCTAGTAGAAGAAAAATAATTTACAACAAATCAGTTTCTTAGTTTGTTTGTCATTTTTACACGCCCCTAAATTCCTTATGTTGACATTTTCTCTAATTTACCCCTATTTTTTGCTCAAATAGCGCCACTTTTTTCGGACAAAATCTTAACCGCTTGACCTACAAATGTGATCTTGGTGTCATTTTACTTTAGAAACTGAGTGCAATTCGAATGTGTCATGAAAACAAATTGAATAGGAATTTTTATTTTCCCGTTGATATCCCTACTAATACTGTAGCACGTTTTAACTGGAAACTGAAACCATGCAATGAGTATGTTCCTATGTGCTAAGCTGTGCTACATGTTAATGTTTCACAAACAGGGTGTACAGTCGCGATAGATCTGTTAATGTGAAATATTATGGATTTGAATGATACAATAAAGGATTACTAGTTTGATATTTTGTCTGCAGCTTAATTATTTGAGTAGGGAACGTGCTTACTATCATTCTTT
>JXSR01S072413.1:49197-62547 GCA_000969725.1 Ophiothrix spiculata
TTAAAATATATTTTGTGTCTTTCATTTTCAAAATTGATTAAGTCATGACGATTTAATCCAGAGAGCAACAGAAAAAGAATGTCAATTTAAAAAGCCCAGCACTTTCTTTATTATTGTGGATCATGAATCTTAAGTGGTGGCATTATCATAGAAATTGTGTAACCTTCTGCCATTTGCTCTTTCTAACCGAAGTCGTTTAATATGTTGGTATGTATAATTGCACTCAGCAAAGAAAAATCGAAATTAAAAATTAATTTATTTTTGAAAAATAGCAAAGAAATTTTTATTAATTTCGTCGTGCTTATATTCCTCGTTTCTCCTCAACTGATAATGCCTACCATGTTTAACATTTCTGTATGTATAATTGCACTCAGCAAAGAAAAATCGAAATTAAAAATTAATTTATTTTTGAAAAATAGCAAAGAAATTTTTATTTAATTTCGTCGTGCTTATATTCCTCGTTTCTCCTCAACTGATAATGCCTAACATGTTTAACATTTCTGTTATCATTTCAAATTGTATTCTTAAAACTTAAATTAAGTACTATTCATTTTTATTAAGCTTTACCAAAGACATATGAAAATCAAATCCAGATTAATGGTTCAACTTTTCAATCTTTGACTTACACGTATAACCATGAATCAAAAATGATTGCAAAATATACTATCGATACCAAAACTATAATTCATTTTTAAATTGTAAGTTCATATCAATATACAGTTGATTAAACGCCTATACTAGTACTAAGTGTGATCTCTTATCATTCTATTACTAGAACCATTAAGCATAAAATATGAATTTATATGAAATATGAATTTTAACTTGAAATATCAGGTTTTTAACATTACAAGCAGTTGTTGTAATTCAGCGGGTTTTTTTAGATCACTATCTTCTTAATTAATAGATGCTGAAGCTGTTCATTTGAATAGAAAATATGCAATTCATGTAAAAACCTCACTTTACAGTGTGTTATTTATTTCATATACAGGGTGTATCATAACCAAGTTCACTGTAATGTTATTAAACGGTCTCCAATTCAAAAAGTATGATACATTTTTCTAATTAAATATGAATCAACAATGAATAAGACAATTATCATTCGATAAAATGGATGTGTGACAACCAATACAAAACATTATGGTCCATTTTGTAAATAGAATGAGCTGCACAAAGATATTACATGGTTTCATTTTGACTGTAGACAACCTAAGTTCGCTAAAAAGAGAATCAAATAAGACGAAACCGATAACTTCTAACGTTTGATGGCTAAATCCTTTGTTTTTTGGTCATATAATAACAGTCAAAGTGTATTTTGACTATTATCTCACATTTGTTCTATAACATTTCATTTAGAAGATTGTTTCAAAGTCCATATCACAGAAAACAGCATTCGTGAACACTTAAATTCATCACTGTGGCATCAGTAATGATTGCCCAACAACACTTGGTTTGACGTCCTAATGTTTCTTCCATAAAGGGTAGTTTAAACCAAAGACATTATATATAGAAATAATCAGCATCATTTGATCAATGTTTAAAGCAAATTGCCACAAAAAGTGTCACACTTTGATAACAAGAACTATAATCTGACATACGGGCAATGCAAAAAAAGTCTCTGTAACAAATTGAATAAACATAAGGATCATTTTTATTTTCAATGACTTTGCACAAACAATTTATTTACAATTTACAAAACTTACCATAATTTTTGTATCGGTTGTCACTCATCCGTTATTTTTTCTATTATGGAAAGAAATTTTTTCCATAACATTTCATTTACAAGGTTATTTCACTTTCCCCACCACAGAAAACAGCATTTCTGGATACTTAAATTCATCACTATTGTAGCACTAGAATAATTTCCCAACATCACCTGATTTATTATACTTTTTGAAATGGGGGCACATTACTAATGGTAACTTCTTTTTGATACACCCTGTATATAGAGACACACAAAAAGTGCTTCATATTCACACAGCAACCAATGCATACACGACAATGCACGACTGACGAAACAGCATAACATTTAAATTAATCCTTTGTTTGTTAGTTTTATGCCAATTTGTTCTTGTGCTTTTCTGCGAATTTCAAGATTTTTATGACAATTTGTTTAGGTAACCATTAGCACAATTTGCCACACTTCTTCAAATGAGCAGTTGTCAAGTAGAAATTTAAACTTGTATATTGCCTCCACCCCCTAAAACTGTTATGCTGGTGCTGCTTAACAGAGCAGGTGAAGGGGAAGTTTTGGACAGGTTTACTCTGGTTATGCCACTGCAATGCACATAAACAAATTAAATACAGGTAGAGCACTATGTGATAACTGATATACAAGACCACGACAGCATGATATCTAATAGATAGAATCAAAATTGAACCTTTCAGTCAGGGAATGGCTCTTCCAATGTAGTAAATACAACCCCTAGATAAATCAAATCATAAGCTTCATTTAAAGCAATAAATGATACGCTTCTGTTACTTTTCTCCATGGGCTACAAGCATTTGAAATAAACCTAGTCGACATAGTCAATCAACAAATGAATTTATCTGACTCTCTGACGTTTAGACACCTCTTTAATATCCCAGGGTAGTTTACTCGTTAATGTAAAGTCATAATCTGCAAGTGTGTGATCGGCCATTCTCACGAAAATGACTCCACTTGAGTTGGAAAAAAATGAAGTTTCATAAAAACGTCTTCAATTAACCTTTTTTATTAGCTAGTATATCAAGTATCATGGAACCACAAAAGTTATGAACACCACTATTCTTATATTTTTATATAAGAACTTTCAAATTTAGCATATACAAGATAGGAAGAGCTGTCACACACAAGTGCCTGTCCTGCCCTATTTGAGGCAACAATTAAAATAAAGTTGCTTAATTTCTTCGAGGAGCAACTCGGGGAAGCCTAAAATTGACATAAGAAATACATTCATGGACCTTCGTAATTTTTGTTCTTGCATTGGATAACGTAATATACATAACGTAATATACATTTTGATGTTTTTCCATCAATTAAAAAAGATGGTCACATATATTGCTGGTTATTTTGGCTAAACATGGTCAGGGGATTAGGGCCAATGCCTTGATATGCATAAAGGTAGTCTAGACTCTTTTATTTTAGATTTGGTGATAAACGTAATATACATGCTTAAAACGGACGCAATAAATTTTGGAATATAATTGTTTTTAAAAGCCAAACTTACAAACAAACATTTTTAATGTTATGATTTACAAATGTACACATACGTTAGCCTTCAAGTTACGCAAAAAGTTTTATGGTAACCGTTCAGTATGATCATAGGAATCGAGATACTTCATGAATAACGTAATATACATTGATTTCGCGGAAACCTTATACTTGTTTCTTGTGGCTTACCGGGAAATCCAACTTTCAAAAATGATAATTATCTGATATTATTGATGCATTTGGAGAAAAAAATCACACGGGTATGAAGAAGAAAATGTTTTTGTATGATGTATCTATCACTATAAAATAGATGCCTTGCGCTGAGAAATGCCATATTTGCCCAATTCGGTGTCTCCTGGAAGCAAAATGACCAAGATAACTGTAAACAAAGTATGGAAAATTATATATGTCCACGTAGAGCTCACCAAGTACTACATGAATATGAACATGTTTACTTATTTTAAGAGAACACAAGAATTTTCAGACCAAAGAACGAAGTATGGCTACTAGCGTCATTTTCGTGAGAATGGCCGAGATGTGCTTTACATGCGAATGAAAAGATGAAAACATAATTTAAAACTAATCATCAGCACTCACGTTTTTGGGTCAAATATTGCAGTGGACATGACATTACTGTTTTGGACATTGCTGGTGTCTCGTTTACCAGTCCGGGCAAAGCACCAGATCTGGTTCGCGAACCAGATCTGGGCTCTATTTCATAAAGATTTAAGAATATTCTTAAGTTGGTCTGCAGAACAATAATCATTTATAAGTCCACAAATATCTTATACTTTGAGAACAATGAGTTCCATTTCCTAAAGCAGCTATGGATGATAAATGTTAAATTATTATCAGTTTATGAAATTCCTATTCCAAAGTTGTTAAGAAAATTTAAAACGAAACAGAAAAGTTCCTATCTTTATTCAAAATGTTCTTAACTTTAGGTCTCATCTTAATTTGACTATATTAGGTCAAAGGTCAATTACCCACAACTTCATCTGTATAGGACAAAGGCAGAAATGTTTAAACTATTCAAATATATTGGCCCTAAGTTTGGAAATTTGATAACTTTCAAGTGGAAAATGTTCAAAAAATTCTTGTTCTGAAGTAACTTTACACAATTATACTTAAGAATATTCCTAAATAGCTGTATGAAATAGAACCCTGGTTCGGTTGAACCAGATCTGGAACAATAAATCCCACAATGCATTGCACTTACACATTTAGATTCAAATTTAAATCTAATTTTAACTATTATACATTGTATTTTTGGCAATTTTGTTAACATATACTTGTTCCTACTGAACAATGTTATATTTTTGTAAAAAAAAGTTTTGAAATAATTTGCATATTTAATTGATTACGTAATCTTATAATTCTATTGTCTTAATTAACAATTAACCTCACGACAGATATTTAAAAACTCACGGTAGATTTTTAGATAACATCTTAAAGGTTACAAAAATGGCAAGAAAAGTTTGACATGACCTCTAATAAACTCACCCAGGAACAAAAACCCTCAAAACGCCAAATTTTGTTTCAGATCGGGTTCGCGAACCAGATCTGGTGCTTAGCCCGGACTGTTTATGTCCAGTGGCCTTACTATGTTCAGAAGGGCCGATAGAATGCCTTTTACTTGTTGCGTTAAAGGATTTCTAATTCTGGTATATTTGAGCTTAAATTTGTGGAGATATAGCATTTGAGTTTTTCAAATCATGAATTGTATAAATGAAGACGAATTGCATTATGGTTTAGGTAAAGAACAAGGGCCCATATTCATGAAACACCGCTAGATCTAGTTGGCTGCTAACTCTTTGTTTGCAGCCAACTAGAGTTAGCGGTGTTTCATGAATATAGGCCCAGATTTCCAGTCAACATGATCAAACAATTTCATCGTCTGATGTGTTGTATTTTACATCATAAACCTCATGTAGATATGGAAGAGTGGTGGTTAGAGGCGTCAAATAGTCAAAAATACATTTATTTGTTGTTGGTCGACAGTGGTTTGTCAGAAAATTCCAAATACTGTAGTCTATAGAGAAAACTCCACAAGCGTGTCATTAATTGGTTTAAATTGAGCTTATGATTCGATTTCTCTTGAGATTGAATTTACTGCATTGGAAATAGCCATTGCCTGAATGTAAGGTGCACTTATTAGATGTCGTGTCTTGTAGTTAAAGTTGTCACACAGTGCTCTTATGGATCTATCATCGTATAGAACCCAAGCGTACGAATAACGTATACAAGTTGCAAATGCTGGACGTGTGCCACACTGACACCACCGTATGGATAACGAGTAAAACGTATACATAACGTATACAACCGTAAAGATAACGTATTGAACGTAATTCTAACGAACACAATACAAAAACCAATATATAAATCAAAACAATGGTGGGGTTAAGTACATTAGACGTACGTTTGGTTCTATACGTTCATGTGTCGCAGAACGCTTATTTGTTTGTGCTGTTATGTACGTATACGTTAAACCCGTGACAATGATAAATGTGACGCATGGAACATATCTCTCAGGATGATTTTTGTCGCTGGAATTGTATTTCATCTTATTGCGGTTTGAATACAACACACCTTACATGATTTGGCATCTGAATGTTTTGAAAACGTGCACAAATTTATTCAAATTACCCAGAGCCAGTTGCATTGGATTCAGCATATGTTTTTACCCCGATAATAACAAATGATGAAGAAAATCATGGATTTTTGAAGTTCCCTATACTGCATAAGATCGGCAGTATTTTGCAGCCATTTGAAGCTCATGCATATACATACGTTTAATTTTAACATGTCTTTGGAAAAGCTTAAAGAATTGGAATTGCTTGAAAATTAAGAAAAACAATATGTCTTTGGTAAAGCTGAAAGAATTAAAATTGTTTGAAAAAAAAGAAGAACCAATTAGTGTTTGGAAAAGGTAAAAAGTGTGTTGAAAATAGTAGGTATTAATTAATACAACTTTTGAAAAGAACGTGAAATAAAAGAACATGATATATTAATAACTGAAAAGAAACGAGAGATAAAGGTATGAAAAATCGCTTAATTAAGTTTTTTTAATTAAAAAAGAAAGTTGACTTTCAACTTTTCCAACTACACGCAATATACGCCTTGGGTTAAAAAGATTAAACCTCGGAGGTTATTAAATTGTCACTTGTTATGTCGCCAATTGGGTTTTCATGGTAAATGAGTGCAATACAATAATGAAAAATAAATATTTCAAGTCGTAAAAACTCCGTTTTCTGTATATCACTGGGTATGCTGCGTTCTATCGTCATGACTCAAAGTAGCCTGGATCAGGCTTGATGGGGCTAAGGTCTGTGTACACCATGTCACTCTATTTGTCTACAAGGTTTACACATCCATGGCTGTGCTATAAAACATTGGCCACACCACTTTCTATCTTGTTCCCATCTTGTGAGGCATAGAAATAAGAATCCAGGGTAGAACATTGATGATAATTATGACCTTATCAGGGCAAACTTGTCATGCTCGTACAAGTTGTAGGATTGAGGATGTATAGTTATTATTAGGAGAAAATTAATTGGCCACTCTTAAGTGTACATTTGAGTTGGTAACCAATTCATTTCTTTTTCAGGTATTAGGGTTTTCCAGGGTTTTCGGAATCATTTTTTTTTTGGGGGGGGGGTAGCTTGTAGCTACTTGTTGGTGTTTTCTTATTATGAAGTTGGTATTTGGTTGATAACTGTTAATCTTGTAATATGATGGGGTGAAATTGTTTGGCCTACATTGTACTTTTTAGGATTTTTAGTATTTGTAGCTATTCAATTGTTGAAGTTTTCTTACATATTTCGTG
Source organism: Ophiothrix spiculata (assembly GCA_000969725.1). Lineage (NCBI taxonomy): Eukaryota > Metazoa > Echinodermata > Ophiuroidea > Amphilepidida > Ophiotrichidae > Ophiothrix > Ophiothrix spiculata. The sequence goes on from JXSR01S072413.1 coordinate 56,214, forward strand.
TTTGTAACTTTTTATTTTGCAGGCCTAATATTGATTTAAATTAGTTGAAATTTACAATAAAAAAGTTGAAATTCACATAGAGCTAATAGGCTGTCTACCTCAGACAAAAGCACCACAAGGACTTGAATCAAGTCTAGACTCAAAGTAATGTTATAAGATTTTGGTCATAAATGCTTTGTAGTAAAAACAGCATAAAATGAAGGAATGCGACTATCAAAACGTGTCTTCAAATGTATTTTGTAAAATAATTGTTTTGCTACCGAAAAATAGATAAGAAACATATGCACGCTTTCCTATTCCTATACTAATACACGTGGAATTAAATTCGTGATCTCGAATTTAATTCAACAAATGGCCATAACCCCAAAAAAGTAAGCATATGTAATCTAAATCATTTGGAGGGCATTAATATCTACCAAAAACAAACCCAATAAGCTAAAAAAATCAAAAGTAATGGGTGACAGCATACAGGTGGCGCTTCATTTTTAACACTTTATAGTATTGCTTTAATTAATTCTGTGGAGAAGGCATGTCCAATATTGTTTGATGTTATTACTGCCGAGGTACTAGTAATAGAGGGAAACCTTTAAAGAATTGAAGCTTTCAAGTACAATTTATCTTACCTTACCTTACCTCACTTTACCCTATAGCTACCACGTACGTTTCCTATTGAAGAATTACATACGAGATTGTTTTATATATTTGAGTCTCAAATTCGGCCTGTTTTCATGATAGCTGTAACTGATGAGTGTATTTGGGCTGGTCAAGCCTCAATGGATTAACATTCATGTCCTCTGACATAAGTGAGGCGATATTTTTTGTTTAAATTGTAAAGTGTCTAGACAGTTTGTTTACAAGAGTCAAGATTGAATAAGACAACAAATCCATCCCCGGACAAAGACAAGTTAAACGTGTACATTGCATTAATGTCTCGGTGGCATATTCAATCGAGGAAAAAGAATCCACACAATGAAAATGAACTGTCCAGTTCTGAATGAAAATATACTGAATTGTTTTAAAATTGGCATTTTCAAGAACAGGAACACAAATAGCAAGCATCGATTTCCATAGTAAAATTAAGTTATGTGCTACATGTTAATGATATACAGTACCTAATATTAAAGAGTTGCAATAGATCTGTTAATGTGAAATATAATAGATTGGAATGATACAATAAAGGATTACTGGTTTGATATTTTGTCTGCAGCTTAATTATTTGAGTAGGGACGTGCTTACTATCATTCTTTAACAATATTTATCTTTTATCAAAGTACACTTCTTTTATGATATTTCAATTTCATTTTCGTCTTACCTTAGTTGATGACTTTTGCATTATCTAGTCGGATGCATATTATGAATTGGAATAAAAAGATAATTGTTAAGTATACCACTTGGGTATTTTGTCTGCAGCCTAATCATTTGAGTAGGGAACGTGCCTTCAATTGTTCTTAAAAAATCAAAAACCATAATCGCTGTCACTACTTTCATGTCAAAAACCTTATTGGGTACACGGACATGTTTTTTTTCTTTCTGTTAATATACTAGTATACATATACGAGGGTCATTCAAATAGTTCTACCTGTTGTATCATAACTTTTGTTCTAAAAATAATAATAATAATGGCATTTTTATATCGCCTTTTACCGAAGATACAAAGCGCTCTATTAAAGATAGCCACTTGAAAATTGCCACAAGCAATAATATATAGCTAGGAATGTCATTTACACATAGTGAAAAAGTGGTATCAATACCTTTTCTAGATTTCTGCAGGTGATCTAAAAACAGCATTAAGGTTGATACACCGGAAACGGTCAACATATGTGCAACTTATTTAAAAGTGGCTCAAGTACAGTGAATTGAAAGGTCATAATATAGCCATGTACCAATGCTATTTATTGAAAGTTTAATAAATCATTAGCATGAACACACTATTATATGGGATGATTAAAAGATGACCCAAACTGAAAATAATGGTCATTCACAATCACAACAATAATAGGAACAAATGGCCCATGCAGCAATATTATGAAAATCACCAAAGACGCAGTTTACGAAGAAATTTACCTTAATATGAAGCTTTTTTTTTTTTTTTTTAGATGTTATTATATTACAAGTGGAACTAAATTCAAATGTTTGACTGAAAAATGTATTACTATTGTTTTTCACATAAAACCGCACTTAGAGAAACACATTATGCTGATATTAGTAATCTGAAAGGGTACAAGGCATCCGATCCAATATTTGGATTCTGGGTAATTACTATCAGTAACAAGTTTACTTTACTGACAAATGACTTGTTGTCTTTTAGGTACATTTTAATTTAAAATTTGTTCCCTATACATTCGTAATTTTGGGTATACAGATGGTTGTTCATACATTAGCTGCACGTATTATTCCAGGTACAATGTCATTAGATTTTTATACAATTATACGTCTCCGGTGTACCCGGACCTTACTGTGGTTTAAGATAACCCACAGAAATCTAGAACAGATATCGGTATGATTGTTTTACCTTGTATAGGTGACATTCTTAGCTATATTTGTTGCAATTTTCAAGTAGCTACCTTCAGTAAAACGCACGTTATGATACAACATGTAGAACTTTGTGAATGAACCTCGTACACTCTATAAAAAATTGGGTCAAAAAGGGAACATGGTTGGCAGGTTGGGTTAAATTTGACACAATGTTGGGTAAAACGTGCACCATTTACCCAACATTGTTTCAAATTATACCAAATATTGTGCAAAGTTTAACCCAACCTGCCAACCATGTTCCCTTTTTGACCCAACTCTTTTTAGAGTGTAGTTTGCTCAAATGGATTATACGTATGTTATATCTTAACCTTGATCAAAAGGAACCCCCTGAATTTCTTAAAAAGAAACAATTTAATATCCATTTCACCAAAATGCGCGGAAAGCCACAAATGTTTCGATGTGAGATTTTTGAATATTATTTCTACTATTTCCTTGTCATTAATAAAGGTAGTTGATAACTCGACGGACAGTGTTTTTGTTTTTGAAAAAATCTTAATTGGCAATTTTCAGCTCATTTTGTCAGAGCAAGTCTCATATGATATTTTGATCTAACTCTTTTTAAAACGTGTTTAGTATTGACGTCTAAAGGTATTTTGCAACTTGTGGGCTATTAGAGTTATCTTTTTAAAGAATTAAAGTAACAAAATAAAATATCATTATTTATCAAGCAGCATTAAAACATTGCATATATTTTTGTCACTATACACATGGTACATAATATAATGATCCCAAGTTGGTATTTTGGGAGGAGAACGCATTAGGAGTTCCTAAAGAAAAAGTATTAAGGGTGGAGCAAAATGAGAATATAGTTCTGAAGTAAGTAACATTCGTTCATTGTTTCTTATCTAACAGAGAGAAGTTTAATATAAGGGATATTAAAGTTCAGCGCATGTAACAGCAGTGACATATGTGTCTGGTAGTCAACTCACGTTTTCATTACCGGTACCTGTAAGGTGTCCTGTAGGAAATATGTACAGATTTAATTTAGTACAACAATAATTTAATGGTCATATTGGTGAACTACTTTCTTTGTACTGAGCGAAAAAACCTATTGGTATTTGTTAAAAAGAATTAAACACTAGCATCAAAAGTCATGTCGATTTTTTGATTAAGGGTTTTCAATTCAGCCTCAATACCTAATTACGTGTGCCAAAGATAATCTGCACCAAATGATTCTACATAGTTTTTAATGGTACCATTTCACAATACAAAAGGGTTATTTTTATGAACTTATAATAATGAGCCCTATTGAATTAACTTTCTTTTTATGCACTTGAACATCAATAATAATTAAACAATATATTCATCTGCTACCCTTCTCGATAGATACAAGATATTTTACATTGTATACTTTCATTACTTTGTATAATCTAAATTGTATAACGTCATTTGGCTTTTTTTGAAGTTCAGATCAGTTGTTGTCACTCTGAATCGTTTTCAATGACAAACGGACATAACAGTCACGGCTGACAATAAACAACGTAACCGTACATGTATTTTAAATGCTGACTTCTTACAGGTGTAAACGTCAGTGGACAAACAATTTTTATTCAAACTAGAAAACGAAAAATACAGTAGTTAGAATTTGGAAAATGAGATGATTTATTTATTCATCATTTATTAAATAAATTTTTGAATCTAAGTTAGAAACATTCTTTACAATTTGTTTTGTGCAACGTTACACTTGCTTTCACGATAGTGCAACATGTCAAATGCACACTGATTTGAATTAATGCAGCAAGCAATTCCAAAACCAAGACATATCACCATTTTCGTAACGGAGTTTCAAAGACCTGATCATTTTTACTCCCCGATGAATAAAACCGCCTTCATTTCGTTAGGGGACTGCTGATTTGACTGTGGTAATAGTTTATAAACTTAATATAATTTGATTCTTACCAAAGTGTTTATGTCTAATTTCATTTCAGTTGCTTATTTAAAGTGTAAAACCTGAAAAAACGTACTTTTTCTCATTGTATTAGCTTTCATAATTCTAAATCACATAAAAAAGCAGATCTATAGTTGTGGTTCGTATCTAGATTGTTCTGATGTGAAAATGTTCCATGCAAAATAATGAGGATTTACAGTGTGCGGAATATAAAAAAGAAAAAGATGGCATGGCCCTACATGTATCGCATGCTGATGTATAAGGTATAATAAGTATTTTCCCATATAATATGTATAAATGATACAATTTACATAGTATCAGAACCTACAGTACCCTAAAAAGACTCCGAAATTTTGCCCTGATCTTGTATTATTCGGAACCTCCTTTTTCCATGCCTCCTTCCCATCACAGAAAGAAATTACGTGTAGTGCTGTGAGATGAAACTCACGTTTGACTGATGTAAATAATATGACTTGGTCTAAACTAACATCAATAAACGTATCCAATGTTAAGATTAGATTTCATCAAAATTAATTTTCTCGAGAAATCCTATATCCCGCTTTATTTTGTTCAAGGTTTTGACAAAAGGTGAAAATGTTTTATTTAGATATACTGGCTGAATTCCTTTAATACTATAATATTTTATTCAGCCAATATGTTATGCTATGGCGAAATTTCCTATACATTGCCTGAAGCGACATGTCAAACGTAGTGTCCCATATACTCTCACCTTTCCACTTCATCTGTTTTCCGCGCTAAGGTAATTATTTTCCTCTATCTTAAAGCTGCTTTTTTACAGTCTATGAAGAATTTATAGTTAAAGCTAAATATGTTTGTTGATTAAATGGTCTTTTAACGTAATTCATTTAACATGCAAAGGTATATAGGCCTACATCAATTTTATTGAGACTCACACTATTAAAATGTAAAATACTTTGTTCGGATTTGCATAAAACTTCGAAAATCCTTACATTAGCAAATTTGCTTAAACGAAAATGTTTTACCAACCAATGTCAGCGTGAATATAATTATCACTTATCCAGTATCAGTAATTCGATCACTATTTGATTTACATGCAAATGTTTTATAGAAGTAAGAGGATTTAAAATGAATGATAGAGACATTTACTTACCTGTAATTTACTCTCTTACTGTTTATTCATTGGTAAAACTAATACATGTCTCCAATTTATATTTGATGTGTATGAAGTGTAAGTTTTACAAAGCCTATTCAATATCAGTAATTCGATCACGATTTGATTTAAATGCAATTTTTATATAGAAGTCAACAGATTTCAAATGGGTGAAAAGAGAATTATGACTTACCTGTAAATTGCAATCTTTGTGTTGAATCACTGGTAAAAACTAAACCATAACTCGAAATTTATATTCGATATGTGTACAATGCTACAGGGCATAAAGTGTAATTAATTTTACAAAGACTGATGCATCAAAATGGATTTGACATGAAAGGATGCATCTTATCGTTCTTTTTAAACAAAATACCGTCTTCAAAGTAATGGTTAAGTTGTAAAATAAGCTGTTATATATAATTATACATACAACATTTGTGACCTTCCAGCCCGTATGAGCAGTAAATGCCAGAAACTTCATTTAGCGCTACAGGTGAAAATACATGTCAAGGTCATAATTTGCCGAAATCAATTTAATGACAGATTCACAATCCTAGTGATTACTGCAAAATACCAACAAAGTTTCATTTCATGAAAATGAAAGGAAATGTGAAATAATTTGGTATATTCTTTGGAGCTCGTGTGGTCTAGTGGAACAGAGCAGGACTGCGAATCGTAAGGTCGTGAGTTCGAGCCCCGCTACGGCCAACGGGTTATGTCCTTGGGCAAGACATTTAATCCTAATTGCTTCGTCGACCCAAGCGTTATCATGGGTAGTT
>JXSR01S072424.1:17383-28349 GCA_000969725.1 Ophiothrix spiculata
TCCTTCAACATCAACAAAAGCGCTATCAGCATGGTCCCGTTTCCAGGATAAGTGAACAGTTGGGTTGCCTTCTTCGGTAAGACAAGAAAAAGCCACCTCACCATCATGTTCAGTATGCAAATTCGCTTCTAGAAACGTATACTTTTATTTGGATTTAATCATCCGTTGCTGAGTTACAGAGCATAAAATATTTCAGAAAACGAAGGGTTGACAGGGCCCTTAAGATGATATCTTGCAAGTAAGTGATCAAATGGAAATTATATGATCAGATATCTTGAAATTAAGTGATCAAAAGGAAAAAATATGAACAGATATCTTGAAATTAAGTGATCAAATGGAAAATATATGAACAGATATCTTGAAATTAAGTGATCAAATGGAAAATATATGAACAGATATCGTGAAATTAAGTGATCAAATGGAAACAATGTGATCAAATATCTTGAAATTAGGGATCAAATGGAAATTATATGATCTGATATTTTGAAATTAAGTGTTCAGCTGGAAATTGTATTATCAGATATCTTGATATTAAGTGATCAAATGGAAATTATGTGATCAGATATTAGAAACACCAATATTTTTGTACTAAGTAATTTACGCGCACAGCCAATTTTGGACCATTTCGCACTTTTTATTTTTCGCGCACATGAGCATTGGCCGAGTGTGGGATTTCCTTTGCAACAAATACACAGTACTTTTCAGTGCAGTTATTTTTCGCGCTAAATTAATTTAACACGAAAAGAGCGAAATTAAATGTAGCGTGAAAAATACCACTATATACAGTAAGTAATCAAATGGAAATTATATGATCAGATATCTTTAAATTTAGTAATCAAATGGATATTATATGATCAGATATCTTGACTTTGAATTTAGTGATCAAATGGAAAGAAATTAAGTGATTAAAAGGAAAATATATGATCAGATATCGTGAAATTTAGTAACCAAATGGGAATTATGTGATCTGATATCTTGAAATTAGGTGATCAAATGGAAATTATGATCAGATATCTTGAAATTAAGTGATCAAATGGACATTATATGAATAGATATCTTGAAATTAAGTGATCAAATGGAAATTATATGATCAGATATCTTGAAATTAAGTGATCAAATGGAAAATATATGAACAGATATCTTGAAATTTAGTTATCAAATGGGAATTATGTATTCAGATATCTTGAAATTAAGTGATCAAATGGAAATTATATGACAAGATATCTTGCAATTAAGTGATCAAATGGAAATTATATGATCAAATATCTTGAAAATAAGTGATCAAATGGAAATTATATGATCAAATATCTTGAAGAAAAGTGATCAAATGGGAATTATATGATCAGATATCTTGAAATTAAGTGATCAAATGGAAATTATATGATTAGATATCTTGAAATTAAGCGATCGAATTGAAATTATATGATTAGATACTTTGCAATTAAGTGATGAAATGGAAATTATATGATCAGATATCTTGCAATTAAGTGATCAAATGGAAATTATATGATCAGATATCTTGAAATTAAGTGATCAAATGGAAAATATATGAACAGATATCTTGAAATTTAGTAATCAAATTGAAAATATATGAACAGATATCTTGAAATTAAGTGATCAAATGGAAATTATATGATCAGATATCTTAAAAATAAGTGATCAAATGGAAATTATATGATCAGATATCTTGAAATTAAGTGATCAAATGGAAATTATATGATCAGATATCTTGAAATTAAGTGATCAAATGGAAATTATATTAAGTAATCAAATAGAATTGTGATCACATATCTTAAATTGTTTGAGATGATGTGATCAATAACTTGAAATTATATGAACATGGGGAATTTGTGATGAAATTATTCGGCTTGAAATGATTTGCCCAGAGGGAAATAATAAGATGAAATATCTTGCAAAGTAATTTTTGGTTAACGTCCGTTTTATTTCAATTGAATACATATTCTTATTTGCAAGGTATATATTGATCTGCAACAATATACGATTTATTTATTTAGTAGTTATTTGGTATTCAGCACAAGATGATGTGAGTAAAACTTATTCTTTCCATAGAAGCATCGTTACTGAAAAGCTGAGCTTCAGATACAAGCTGAAGATGGTACTCGATAGAGTATCGAAATCTCAGCTCTGATATGAATGCCTCTTTGGAAAGAATGTCTATTCACATTTACTGACCTACGGAACCCAGTAATTTCGTACTAGTATTATAAAATTATGTGATTTAATAACTCCATTCCTAATCTTCAATGAAAAAAATTAGACCAGGACTTTTATCCTATTTTTAAGGCCAACATCATACTTAACATTTTGGGGACTAACTGTGATTTGATTCTATATCTAGATATCATAGATTTGTTCGCTTTGGTTTACTTTGTTTTTGAAATAATATAAAATAAATATTCATGACAAACACATTTGGTCTTGTTCTAACTCATTTATTCTTACGTTTTCAAATTTCGACGGGCATGTAGTCAGGTTCCACCGTGGTTGCCTCGCTCACATGAGATAAATTTCGAATCTTAATATTTCTATTTGGCGCGCGAGCACCAAAAAAGTTTCCTTGCGTCATGTATTCTGGATTTTCAAGAGCTGAATTCCGCACTGATGGATCTCCCGATCTCGGAACCTCATAGCCACCGCTTCTAGGAGGATTAGGTTGTGCTGATGGAAGATTCGAAGCATTAACTCTATTTAGTGGCTTATGGCGGTTTTCTTGAATGTCATTATTGTTGTGTGGTGGATTTCTATGATGGTAAGGTGCGTATTCCCCGACTTCCATAGTGGAATAATCCTGTCCTTCAGTACTGCCACCATCCTGTTGGCCTTCTGAAGGTTCTTCTCCTATTCTATTTATGACATAGGGTGGAGCTTCACTCCCTCTCTGGTAGATACTGCTCTCTTCAGTTTTATTGTTTTTCAGTATTTTCTTCTCCAATAGGAAAGCAACTATTCCTGCAATAATAACAATGCACACAAGTAAGATAAAAGCAACCATCCAACCTATCGCCGAGCCTACAGAGGACTGAGCTGAAGAAATGTGGTTTTGAGTCACTTGTGAAATATCTCCAACACTCATGATTGCACCTGTTCGAATCCACAACGCTTGGAACTGAAAACTACAAAATATCACCGTACCATTATCAGTATCTGTAGCATTGGATACAGTTACAACTTGCCGATTTGTGGATATGCTGACTCTATAATCCGTTATGAATCCATCCGGTTCTGACGCCCAAAATATTCCTGTCATTTCAAGATCGGAATAACACATAAATTCAATTGAATGACCCTCTTCAACTGAGCCAACTTTTGGAGATATGGATATCAGAGGTTCTGGTAGTGTAATTTGAATTCTAACAGAACATGTTCGAATGATGTCATTGTCACTGGAATAAAGAGTGCAAATAAAAACTGAATTTCTGTCAGCTAATGATACTTCGGGAATGATGATTTCCGAATTGATGAAACCATTTCCATGTGACCTTATTCCTTCAACATCAACAAAAGCGCTATCAGCATGGTCCCGTTTCCAGGATAAGTGAACAGTTGGGTTGCCTTCTTCGGTAAGACAAGAAAAAGCCAACGATTGGCCGATTGTGGCAAATATTTCACTTTTTGGTCGACATTTAGGGTACTCCAGTGAAGGAGTGTAGGTAACATTGACATCTAGAGATTTTGACATCAAAAGTTCATCAGTACTTGAGTATACTTCACATGCATAAACACCCAAGTCGTCTCTGCTTATTGAACTGAAATGCAGATATGATGTCACGCTATTTGTGATGTCAGTATAGTCAAAATGTAGCATGAAATTGCTTTCTTTGTTTTCATCAATTGTTATTTCATTTTGAGAGATTCGCTCACCGTCTTTACTCCATGCCAAAATATAATCAGGCTGAAAACGATTAACTGTGCATAAAAGGACACTGTTATCTCCCTCGTGTACTGATGTGCCAGTCCCTTGTATGTCTATTTCAACGTCGGGTTGTCCTGTCACAAAGTATCCCAACGATAGTATACAAGCAATAAAGTATCTAAATGAAGTTGTTGAATTATTCTTCACCATCATGACCATCTTTAAATATCAACAATACCATCCACGCTCCACATTATCTAGATCTTTTGCCAGTTATCATGGTAAAAGTGTCCTCTATTAAAGCGTACTCAAAGATACTGTAGTTCAATCTGATAGCGGTTCAATAATGTTCTTATGTGAATACAGCCCTCGCATGTAGATATGAAGTCCATCTGTTAATGATCCAAGGTGCAAAGAGTTTTACTTAAAAGTCATTTCCAAATTAGTCTCCTCGTGCACTACACTATTTATGTTTCACGTACATAAAGTACCAAACTAATATGAAGTGGGGAAGACAATGAATGTTATTTCAGTCTCATTTTCCATCTACGTCCTGACCTTCTTTCCTCGATTACATTTTTGATCAATCTGTACCTGGATAACTTGGATAATCTCTTATCTTTAAGCCCTTTATAAACTGCAGCCCGAAACACAGCGCCTATATTCTATGAAGTTCCCTGTTTACTTTGTGAATTTTGGGTGCTACCAAGATTATTGACCCTGAACTTCACTATTTTTATTAAATAATTAACTAACATTGACGTCACTTAACAAAGAAATATTTACTGGTGTAAGCAAGCGGAAAATTGTATTTGTTGTTTATACAACTAGACTACACTTGAAATGGAATGAAAAAATCTTAGTCATCGTGGAAAACCCCAACTGAATTTGATATAAATCAAATATCAGACGTAATAAATCCTACTTATATGAATCCTGCAGAATCCAAGTCATACATCATGTACATTGTTCGAAAACTGACTCTAGATAATTTTATTTCTTAAAATAGACCAAATCTGGATGATACAATTCTGTAAGTGTTGAGTAGTTTTAAGATACGGAAGAAGCCAATTTACAGTTACTTATGCTACTAATACCGTACGTATTTTTCTTTAAAAAAAAAAGAAAGAAATAGAAAAGGGAAAAAGAAAGAGTAAATGGTTTTTCAAAATTAGCTCGGGTTTTTTCCTTGCAATATTTATACCTATTCAACAGAGAAACGTACCTTTCTCCTGGTTAAATACAAAGGCAGAGGGCAAAAGGTAAGAGGAGAGGGTATTACATTTTTAATGCAAAAGTGCAGCACAGAAAGGTGCGTTTATTGTGGTATTTCTAAAAAATACATATCATACTTTGTACCATGGGAGGATTACAAAACTGAACATATAGAGGTACAATTACGATTAAAAAGCAGTTGAACTTGCATTCTTGGAAGTAACCGAATAGTAAGTTATATACAATCACATTTAGTCATCGTGGAAAACCCCAACTGAATTTGAAAAATAAATCAAATATCAGACAGGATATGTCTTATATGAATCCTGCAGAATCCAAGTCATACGTTGTTCGAAAACTGACTCTAGATAATTTTAACTACTATAATAGACCAAATCTGGATTATACATGTACAATTATGTAAGTGTTGAGTATTTTTAAGATACAGAAGAAGCCAATTTACAGTTTAGTTGTTTACGCTACTAATACCGTACGTATTTTTTTATTTAAAAAAAAAGAAAGAAAGAAAAAGAAAAGGGAAAAACAAAGAGTATATGGTTTTTCAAAATTAGCTCGAGGTTTTTTCCTTTCAATATTTATACCTATTCAACAGAGAAACGTACTTTTCTCCTGGTTAAATACAAAGGCAGATACAAAAGGTAAGAGGAGAGGGTTTTACATTTTTAACACAGAAAGGTGCGTTTATTGTGGTATTTCTAAAAAATACATATCATACTTTGTTAATGTTATGGTGAGGATTAAAAAACTGCACATAGAGAAAGAGAGAGAGAGTGAGAGGGGGGGGGGGGCAATTATGATTAAAAAGCAAGTTGCTCAAACTTGCATTCATGGTAATATCCGAATAGTAAGTAACGATCACACTTTCTTCATTTCCTAATAAAAGCTCCTTTTTTTTGTAAATGTATCTTACTTCCATATGCAGCGTGTCCAAAAAGGGGATTGCTTGATTATTATGTTGTGTAAATGTTGTGCGCCTCGACAGTTTTGTGCACCAACACATATTGTCCAAAAATAAATACATTTGTGTTTTTTGGGATATTTATGTGTTAGTGTAAATTGCTTTTACCAATTACGATCCCTTTTTCAAAAGATAATAGACACATATGGCTATTTTATTTGATTTGACTCAAGTTCATTCAAAGTATTAAAAGACGGTACAACAAACGTTCGTCTCAATTCAACCATTTGTTCACAACTGCATTATCCGTTGCATTTGAGGAAATGTGTGCGAGTATCAAGAAAAATACAGGGGGGAAAACAAACTTTGAACTATTTACTTGGTTTTTATTAGAACAGCTTAGAACACCATTACGTGGTAGGGGCAAAATCGACTCTTCTAAGTGCTCAACGCTTAGTGAATCGCACCACCAGTACTGCGCATCATCCAGATTTGGTTTCATCAACAAATCATCTCTTCTAAATGTGACCCGTCATACCGAAAGGTACCTTAAGGTCGGCAAAATTAAAATTGATTTGTTGGTCTCATCTGAAAGATTGTATTTTAAGCTTTAAAATGACACCTTGCTTTTGGTTATTGGATGTTTGATTACAAAGTTACATCCAAATTGGTAAAAGGTATCGGGCTGATTCCGAAAACTAAAGTTCTGAGAAAATCAAGTTTAAAGTTTCTGTACTGGTTAAACGTGAATAGAGAAACGATTTTTAAATCGGTTTTTAAAACATTTGTCTTGTGTTTTGGATGTTGGAACCTGATTAAAATGATAGAATACACTTCAAAGGTAACGTTTCTGATGAAATTAGAAATTCGACCTTGGACGTGATTTTTGACTCTGCTCAGCTTAAATGGCCTGTATCTCATAATTTACTATGCCGGTATTAAGGTACCTTTCGATATGACGGGTCACAAATGCTCAACGCTTAGTGAATCGCACCATCAGTACTCGGTTTCATCAACTTAAAATTCATTTAGCCCACATTTAGCTAGGATTCTACAGGACAAATAGGACGTTGGTGGTAGTATATATGGTGACACAGATCAATAAATTATATTCTATCGGTAATATAAAGCATGGAAATAAAAGTAATGATCAATGAATAGAATATGTTTGCTTCTCTGGAGACCACGAGTCAAAAGGTGACTATAAGCGAAAACATAGATTTATTGAACATTGATTGTGGACCTATGGATTGATTCGCCCGGGGAGGAACGCCATATTTTACAAATGGTTCCAACGTTTCAGTAATAAATTATTGACCCAGGTGAATATGATAATGAGTTATATCAATCAATCAAATCAAAATTTTGCTTTATTAATTTAATAATTTATAATATTTCGAAACAAAAAGTCAGGAAAATAGTATTAAACTTTAATAAAATGACAGCTCGTAAGCATTTTGTTACCCGTTAGCACAAAAAACGTCTGCGATGCATCACTTAAAAACCGACACCATCAGCACCATCATTTTTCAAGACAACATGGACATATCGATATCCATTACCCCTTCCGCGATATCGTTGCCTTGGGGTTGAAAGAGGGAGAATAGCCGTGATGCTGTCTGCAAAGTAGACTAGAGGCAATATATACACAGCGGACTTAAACAAGCATACAAACAGTTTAATTAGTATCAACCAATTATCATTAATTGGAGTTATTCTATATTATGGGAATATAGTGATTCGTTGAAGAAACATGAACGTCGCAACATCAGTGGTAACGAGTTGCTGCGGAGAATTGCTTCATTAGACGAAACGCCCATCTGTTTGGGAGTCCTTTTATACGGAACTATGATTACGACCAACGGTGCGATTAGCCGAACAGTTTTATGGCCTGGATTTCTTAATTTAGAAGAGTTCCATGAATTTCAACCAACCTGAAGTCTTCCATTGTGATTGATATTGTTGTCAAGTTTTTTGAACAAGGATTATACTTGTATGGTCATAGGGTATCACCAGTGATGGATGATACTAGCATCTTTGATACTTCCAAAATTTTATGGACGTATAATGACGTGACATCTTAATAATAAATGACAGTCACCAGTATGTCTGCGACTGTTGCACAAAAAGTTGAACCTATGATGGTTTCAGCAACACTTGGGACACCCTTAGCAGGATCTGAACCAGAACCTGTTAAAATATGTTCTGAAGGGCCTGAGGAAAATCAAAACGCAAGACGTAAAAAAGCTCAGGTAAAGAAGGTAACTTTCGATCTAGATCTTGAAATCCACACCATACCTCAACGAATTCCACTCTATGAAAAGCGACCTGCATCTCATTTGTCCTACCCGACAAGAGGACATCATCCGCAAGCATTTTTGCCACGGCCTCTAGATCTCAGAGGTAGGGACAAACATCTATTAAGGGCCACATCTACCAAAAAGATTATTGACTTATTTAATCTATCCAATCATAACTATCCGTTTTCTCCTAAAGTAATAGGAAGATCATCAAAAAGATCTCATCAACGTTCAGGTGCCCTTCAATCGACTTTTCCTCCTACGAACTCTTACGTTACGATAAAACAACCAATGAGTAGAGCTGCTTTTAATTTAAGAGAAATCACCAATGCTCTTGGTGATCTTGACAATTCCGTGTTTGACTATACTCAAAGAGCTAGGAAACAAATCGGCGGAAGTTCAGCAAGCATGGCGTCATCGGTATTACCTGATGAAGAACCATGTGTAAAAACAAATGCACTTGATATGCAATCTAGAACTAGAAAGCCACACCGCGATGGCAATGCTACAGCAAGTGGTTTTAGTCCTTCCAAAATAAAGACCTCTCCACATAGACCTTCAGAATACCAGCAGACACTATCTATTGATAATCCCCCAAGTATTGGGCAACAAAATCCTCCGTATTCCATTTCAACCGCTTCACCAAATTTCAATACAGCTAATGTACCTCTAAAGCCTGGACAGCATCAACTCAAAAACCGTCGCCATTTTAAGACAACAAATTCAAGAACTATGTCTCACACCGAAATTACATCTCAAAGAAGTCCGTCACCTCCAAAGGATACACGAACATCTTCAAGATGTTCCACTATTGATACATATGTCATTGCAGACGTTTCAGGAAAGCAAAAAACGTCTTCAGCTAGATCGGGGAGTGCTTCAAGTTATCGGAGAAGAATTGTCAGTCCCATCAAAAAGACAACCATATCACATGTTGCATGGGGCTCCTCTGGTTCTGATAGCACATCTGCAAGTTATACTACCTCACCGCGGATAGGTCATATGTCTCAACATTTAGGACCTGGACAGCCAAAATGGGAAGTGTTAGCAAGACCTGCTAAATTGTCTGCATCAGGACCTTAAGGTTTAACATGTTTAAGCTTTCTTTGCAAATTCAATCCAATTTTCATTGCATACAGTTGTTTTTGAGAAGAATTGGAAATGATGTGAAGAAACAATTAAGGGAAAAGAGTGTTCACAATATCTTTATATGATTGTATAAGTAATAAGCCCAAGGCCCTAGACCATCACTATTGGCTTTAACCATGAATACTTTACTCTGTTACTTAACAAAGAATATTCACATTTTTCAATTTCCACTAAAAATATTTAGTGGAAGTTTTTCAGTCATGGTTATGTCTTTCAAAACTTTATTTACGAATCTTCTGGTTTTTCTTTGGCCATAAAAATGATGGGAAAATCATTTCAAAAGAACACAAACTTAAAGTAAATCCATACACGCTACTTTAAGAGCAAACAAAGCACATTCAAATTACTATAAGCATGATTGCCTAACAATTTGGCAATTTGGTAACGTGACAATTACCAAAGAATTCCTGGGGTGTTTTTTTTTTCGGTTTTCTGCTCTGCTCATTTAATACGCAAGTAGCAATCTAGTATCAAATTCAAATTCATTTATTTCCATCAAATTCATTTTTCCGCATTCAGATGAATTCTCGAGCAACAAACTTGAAACTCATTCGACAAACAAATGGCTAAAATTTGGGTAGCGAAGTTTGTTTTTATTGGCCAGTGAAAGGAAACGAACATTGCACGAAGTCGAAACAAATCATTATTTTTGTTTGAACAATCCATTGCAACAGATATGCAAATGAGGTACCAAAGTGCATCATCTTTCATTGATAAAAAATAAAATAGATGGTCATTTGATAGCGTCATTGGCATTATGTTTACCACAATATAAAATGCTGCACAATTTTATATACAATGCGCATATATTTGTTTATGAATTATCTATACGTTGAAAACGTGGAGTAACTTTAATTTATCTGTATTTTTTAATTATCTCGTATGTACTTGCAACAGAAACAGACTTAATTCTATTATAGATTTCGAGAAAACAATATCTCAAATAATCATGTTAGAATGCATACGATTTACTAATCATACCATTTACGTGTAAATAACTGTTCTTGCTTTAGGTGAAAATGTATAACATCATTCAGTATATTCTGCACAGTAATTTGAGGGTTTAGCACCAGAAAGCAGTATCTGCATATCAACACATCCAAGAAAGATTTCAAGATCTGGTACTTCTTTCCAGATGAATTGATGATATGCAGATACTGCCTTGTGGCACCCTTCCCTCGAATTGTTCTTACATGTAAAAATGATTTTTATGAGTGCTTATTTTCGTAAGGTGAAATATAGGATTGTTGATTTCATGAGGGGAATGTTACAATAAAGTCACATTATTGTACTCATGACAACAGTTGTTCTTGCATTTGTTTCGTATAGAATAATCTTACATGATTGTGTAATTAATTCAATTGCTTGGTACAAATTATGTGATACTCACTGCAGCAATTATTGTTTCCGTATATGTTTGGTACAAAAATGTAATATCATTGCACTCCGGATAAAAACTATAATATTAACTATATAATAATATTACTGTTCTAACCTTCTTTGTACAAT
>JXSR01S072424.1:33920-50885 GCA_000969725.1 Ophiothrix spiculata
TTTAGATTCGTTATCAGCACAAATAAATCTACCAAATACTAAATTTTCAAGAAAATAAATGGAGTATTTCTTTCTTAGAGAAAACCCCTTAATATGCAATATATATTAAAGCTTATTAATACAGATACATCTATTGAAAACCAATCTTTCTAAGATTTTTGAAAAGCATGGAAGTAAGGAGACAGGTCTGTAATTCGAAAACATTTCAACTATTTTTATTATTTCTTTTGTTGCAACAATAGGTTTGAAAACATACTGCTGCTTTTCATATTGTGAAAATAGTCATATTTTTTTGCAGTACAATTGATTTTTGGCCCTAACAAAAAGGTCGTTGAAACAATTTGTAATGTCATAAGGATTACTGTATATATGGGCATTTTCACGAAAAAGTGGACATGAGAAAAATATTGAAAAAATAAAAAATTCAATAAAAAATGCTACCACCATATATTTGGTATCAAAAGAAAGCTTTTTTGAAGCTCTTTAAAATAAACCTAATGTTGAAAAAACTGAACAAAGATGTCTATGATATTTCATTAAAAAACCTAATTTGTGGTCAAATTTCTTAATTTTCAAAATGAAAAGTAGTAATTTTTATTTAATTTTTTCAACCTATTCTTTGTTGTTAACTTTGGTGTTATTATTCTAAATGGCTTAAATAATGATCAAATTTACACATGAGGTTGTATTACGGTTCAGACCAGGCATTACGGTTCAGTGCACCCAAAAATCAGCGGACAAATTGTCCTTCCGTTACCGTCCTTCCGTGACCATAATCCCTTCGCATTTCGCATTGTTAAAACATAACCGTAGGGAATATTTTGATGTGGAATGTGGCAAACTATTGCAGAAACACCAAGCAATGCATTCATAACTTTCATAAACATTTTCAAAAATGTACTCAAGGTGAAAAACCATGTCCGTTTTGCTGTCCTTCCGTGACCGACCTCATTAATATGCATATTTTGCAACAGAGGATTTTTTATGAAAAAATTCCTGTTGAATATGAATGCTTTCAGGTATACTCAACTAAATATGGAATTAGTTTTATTTTATCCAATTCAATTTTGGCAATGTATGTGTTTGAAATAGACAAAAATTCTGTGATTGTCCTTCCGTTACCGTGAAAACGCCCACATATTTCCATCCTCATCCTTGAATTTGTTCTGCTAAGATTGTTTGCGGGATCTACCTAGTACATCATTAATTGTCCCCCATGTTTTTCTCATATTGTTTCTCACATTTCCAAATTTGGAGTTAAAATACATTCTTTTCGATTCCCGAATAAACATGTTTAATTTATTTTTGAGTCTTTGCTCAGCGAGTTTAAATAACATTTTTATAATTCATTCTTCTTATTTACATGTTTTAATAAAACCTTGATGATCCATGGTAAAATTTGATTCTTTTTTCTGTTATTTCCACGTTTTTTGATTGGGATGCATTCGTTGTACAGATCATCAAAAGTATCCATGAGTTTATTGTAATCTTCATCAGCACTATTGCCGTCCATTATATTATCAATTAACCTTCGAAAGCTTAAGTTTAAAGTTTGCAATGTTAAGATCAGAGTGATTTCTACTGTATTTTTCCTTCTTTGTATTATCTGAATACTTGTTATTTTCCCAATTAGCAGATAAAGTAGTTGAAAAATGAGCTGTAAAATCTGTAACTATAATTTAAGACTTTACAATATTTTCATTATTAGTAAGTATGTTATCAATGATTGTAGCTGAAGTTTCCGTAATTCTTGTTGGTTTATAGATTGCAGGGGTCGTCGAATACATGTAGGAATGAATAAGATTTAGGTAATCGTGAATTTGTTTTTGGTTATCGACTTTTATTATATCAATATTGAAATCGCCAATGATATAAAAATGTCTCTTTTCAGAGTCAAGTACTTTAAAAATTGGATCAATGTCAAGTATGAGGTCGCCAATTGATGTGTGAGCTCTGTAGACAACTCCAACAACTATAATTTTAGATGTCTGGTTCTCTATTTCAACAAAGCATGATTCAAACTTGCTATTTGCAATACATAAATCTTCTCTAAGCTTGCATTTGAGTTTGCGTTATATATATAATATATAGACAAACCCCCCCCCCCCCCAACCCCTTTTTTTCACGTCCAATTCTGTTAACATTTTCCATATTATATCCTGGTAGATTATATAGTAACTATTAAGGTTTATCTTTAAGGTGAGTTTCAGATTTACCAATAACATCGAACCCACAATTTAATTACTTTAAACATTCTTGAAGACTTTATGTTAATATAATTAGCAAGTTAATATTTCAAGCTTTAACTTAAGGGTCTAGAAAGATTTGATCTGGAGTTAGGTATGGACATTTGAAATTTGTATCATTGTTTTTCATTACATCATTATAATTTTATCATCGTTGCATTCGAACATGTTAGGATTGAAAGCCATCAAGTCGTCTTTTTGAAAATAAACGATAGTCACATTGAATTTCTTAGAAAAGTCAATTTTATTTTCATCATTTTCGATGGTGTTTGTGTAAGAATTGGTATTTGAAGCAGAACAATTAAAGCATGCAAATTCACCTTTTGTTGATTTAAGTTGATTTCAATCTGGTACATTTTTGTGTACCAGAGTACTCTGTGTACGACAGAACTTTTCTAAGTGTAGAGCAAGAAAACAGTTGATGGTAGTTTAAAAGTGTTATATATTCTTCTTAATTCATTTAAAACTAAAAAATACCAAGAAACTAGGCATTTAAGACAAATATGTGAAACAAACTCTGTATTCTGCACGTATATTAATAATAAAATGATAAAGTGAATAATAGTGCATATAGAATGAAAATTTTCAAATACTTCCGTTGGCAGGACTTCACTATGATAGATGTTCATGATGTAATCAGTGGTTCACAACAAGGAGATGTTTTCCTAAATGCTAGAATTCTACCAAGTCTTACTTCAGTTTAGTGTCTAATCACTACAAATTTTATTCGACGCGACTAATTTTACTTCCATTTCTGTCTCGTCATCTTTATTGTGACTAGACGAGGATGATGTAGACGACAAGGAGGCTGCTACTTTTATCGGATCGCGACCGTCACCCACTGATACAGTCGGAGGTGTGTCTTCCACCGATGGGACATTATCTTTGTCTCTATCCCCAGTACTGATGTTAATATCTGTTACATCTAAGCCACGATTATCATATTGAGCATTTTCAACTCTTTTTGGCAGATCGACGTTTGGTGGCCGCTCACAGCAGTTGCACCCAAAGAATAGCCCACAGCACCAAAGTCCACAGCCATGTTTTACTGCGAGTCGCCCGTAGCTCTTGCGGCGTTTAAGCTCGCGTTTAGCGGCAGCGATTTCCTTGTCAACCTGTTCAAGTTAGAAAATAATATTAAAAACAAACAAGATATGCAATTTAGTGCTGGACTAGCTTAATTTCTCCATTAAGGTCTATTATCCATAGGCTGTTCCCATGTGGCGTGTGCCCTTGGTTCGTTTTCCATTGTTCCTAATTGTGATGCGATACACAGAATATAAACCTTGTTGTTCTGCTTAGTGCCAGTGGCCTTGTGTACGGCAGATGTTTTTTGCAGTACCAAGAATGAACATGTCTATTCTCCGTGCTAAATGCCAAGGTCACAGGATACATTGTTACAACTATATGTATTGGTCCATCCCGAGTCGTATATCACGTGACCAATCGAACGGGTCAAAACCTTACGAAGTGTTGCAGGGGCAACACGAAACGTAGTTTGCTAAAATAAGTGAGTCCACTAACAGGATGACTGAGAACATTCACTCATCTGTCAAGTTATGTATCTGTATCACATAATTCCAAAATTGTGTATCTAAAAGAAAGGAGTAGGCCTATACAGGGTGTCCCAGAAAAACCTTACAATCTTTGTATGTAATTTCATTAGATTTAACGGACAGTAAGAAAGTATGTAAACATATTTTTGTTGTACACATCCGATTGAAATGAAACAAACCGTATCTGAAAGTTCAATTCATGGACTATAAAATGCAATTTACTTACTTTCTGACTGTCCGTTAAACCTAAGAAAATTGCATACAAGGATTGTAAGATTTTTTCTTGGACACCCTGTATCTATGAAAAGCAGCTTTTAAATCCTTTAATAGTACAATACTAATAGAACTAGGTCTAGGTCCATCATAAGTAGACCAAACAGACATAGATCAAGAACTTAATTAAAGAGGCATTGGACAAGTTCAGCATCATCCCCAAATCTTTTCCCCAAGTATTTTGAGATTTTTACATCATTTGAAGTATTAGCAGTAATAATGACAGCATGCAAAGTTTCACTCTCAACTTCAAACCATGTATAGCAAAATATTTAGATATTCTTTTATTTTTTTTTATTAAAATTGGCCTTTTTAGGAGATCTAATACAAACTCCAAATTTCTTTTGATTTATCTGCAATCAAAGATGTGAAAGGAATGTTTTACAAACAAATCTTTGAATCTTTCTTGATATTTAGCATCAATAAATACGTTTTAAAGAAGAGCCTCATACCCAAGATCAACAAATTAAATAAATTCGAATTTTTAACTTTTCTGGGGGGTTTGATCAAAATTTCCCCCACATCTGGTAATTGACTGTTCTTTTCTAACATATGAAGTGTAAATCATCAACAAATAAGATTTCAAAATTTTGTGCAATTCCCCTTAACAAGACCGAACGGTTTAAGCCCAAGTTAATGTTGTATAACATACAAATTTCCAGAATTAACTGTATACAAACTTTAAAGTAATTAAGAAAGGCAGTATAAGTTGTATTTTTGATTTCGTTATTAGCTCATTTTCAGCACATGTATAGGCCTAACATTAATAATTGATTCCTCTCACCTCGTCAATTTTGTGTCGAAGTTTCGTTTCTTCATCGACCTCTTCTTCGTAGATTTCATCATCTGTTCGAGTCTGGGAATTTCGACGTTGATGAAAAGTTCCACGAATGCTTAAAAACTGAAATGGAAAAGTCCTAAATGTCATTGAATAATTACACGTCCCGTACTTTCTCGTGTGTTTATTACGGGGTTTATTATTTACAACCATAATGGGCCGCATTACCACCCGACATTCGACCTTAACTCACTAAACCATGAGACAACCCTAAAAATTAACTCACTAACCATGATCCGAACCTAATTCTAGACTAACCCTAAACCCTATAACACTATATGCTAACTGACTATTAACATGATTAATGACCCGACCATAACGCACTCACCATGCATGATCCCACTCTAACCCTAAACTTACCCTAACCCCAATTCTAAACCCTAACCCTATGTTTGCGGCCCGTTATCATGATTATGGTTGCAAATAGAAATTGAGCGTCGCGTTAACATAATGCTTTTAACAAGATAAAGGGACATCTTGAAATAGTCGGTTTTATAAGAATACTGATGGAGAAATAATACAGTGCACACTAATTCGAAAGAACACGTTTACAAATACAGGGTGTATTAAAAAGAAGTTTACAGTTATTAATATGCCTCTATTTCAAAAAGTATAATACATTATGCAAATTTGTTTTGAATTATAAGTAAAATTGTCTTGCCATAACAGTAAAATAACAGCTGTTGGTTGTAATAGAGGTACATTAATAACTGTAAACTTTTTTTTGATACACCCTGTATAATACACCAATACCAGTTGCAATTTCACATTACCTTAGGTACAAAGACAATGAGATTGGTTAATGTCACGGCAAGCCATGCTAACGAAGCAACTATGGCATATGCAACGCTGGGGTTGCTGGCTAGAATGAAGGACAATGGTGCGCTCACAATGGTCAGAGTCACCACACAATACACTGCTATGCCAGTCCAGAAAGTATCGTTTAAAGTGAGGATCTTTAATTCTCTTGTCTCATAAGACAAGAAAGCACCTGCAACAATTTGAGATACATAATAAAAGATATATTTGAATGGCTATAGTTAATAAGAGGGGAACGTGGCCGAGCGGTTAGAGCACGGGTCTCGTTATACAAAGGTTATGGGTTCGAGCCCCGGGCCGGGCGGTTTTCGTCTCCTTGTTTCCTTGGACAAGAAACTTTACTCTAATTGCTCCGTGGTTCGGAAGTCACGTTAAGCCGTTGGTCCCCTGTGCGAATAGACTCCTTCATGTGGTATGCATGTCGTGCAAGTACAGTGTATCATTGATTGATTGATAATGACTGATGACATACCTAGACATGCTCCATACGTTCATGTATCTAAAAAAATTGAATTTCACAAAAATACATGTAAAGGTGTTGCTAAAGGCTGTGTCACACATCACCGTACCGTGCGAATAACGTACTAATAACGTGCACTGTTTGGTAATCGATATACATGTATTTCAATGACCAAACCAGTGTACGTTATTAGTTCGTTATTAGTACGTTTCGTGATGTGTGACAGAGCCTTAAGTATTTATAGAAAAGGAAAATGTCATTCAACTGATCACACGTCACACCATGGAATTAGGAGATAAGAGCATCTTATCTCCTAATTCCATGGTCACACCAAGAGACACCGATCATTGCCGATTGACCGGCAAACAGGTTCGGAGCTATTATAGTCATGTCACATTTTTTCAGCAGAAGAACGATCGGTCTTTTGGTTGAATCAAATCAAGGGTGGATACTATAATTTGAAACAAATAGGCCCATATCTTTTTAAATCTTCAAGTACCTATGTAATTTACTATATGTAGTCATATCGCATCATAGGGCGTATGATTAAACCACATTATTATACTGAAATGGACAGTTTCAATCCAACACTGTAAGCATTCATTTATATAAAGCCTCACATCCATTACATTTTTAAGCATGTTATTTATGCATTTGCCTTGTTACTTACCTAATAACAATGATAATCCATGAAACACACATAATCCAACAATAAAATATACCCCGTTTCCTTTGCTGCAGTATTCAACCTCGCGTATGATTTCTGTGTTGCTGTTTTCATCAATCTAAAACAAGTTCAAATGTCCCTTATTTATATTAGAGGATTAATATACAATTGGAAGAGCACAATTTCGTAACAAGTTGGTGCGTGTTTGAATTAAGAATCGATAGGTATAAAATGGTCAAAATTGCCACCTTACCCAACACATATTATAACAAAAATATATAAATATTTCAATTTTATTGCATGTGTTTTAACTTGCCCTTCTTCCTTCACGTTGGCACTGGGTTTTGTTAAAGTATGTTCATTTCTTATCTATATTTATAGTATAAATCAAATGATATAAGTAGCCACTCTTTCTAACGGACAAAAAACCGCTCTCATTCATTGCTTTTGCATTTTGATTGCATTACGAGTAAATTTTACTCACAAACGAAAAAGTGTTGGCGCTGCGCGTGCGTACTAGCGGATTACGGGTAAAATTTACCAAGAACACGATGAGCAACGAAGATGTTGCACAGCTATTAAGCTGTGCAACATCTATAAATTATTGTTACCTTTGCCACATTTTTTTATTATTATGAATGTATCCCGCAAAGCTCACCGTAGTTGCAACTTGATTTATAGTTGATTCCATAGGAAAGGCAACCGTCCAGACTAATAACACTATAACATCCGCTAGAAGAAAGAATGCCATGGTCAAACCCATGTAGGTACCATGTGGCCCCTTATTAAAAAGAAAAGATAGAAACAATTCAAAATTGTGATTCACAAGCTGCTCATAATGGAGTATTCTTTCAAGGACTGTATTAGCCAGGATGACTTTCAAATCACGATGTGCTTTGCCAGATGTCATAAAAGCAACGTACCTGTCCAGACTGCCAATACTATAACACCTACTGGAATAAAGAATACCGTGCGGACGAGCCCATTGAGGTATTATGTAGAACAAAATGTATGCATGTAAAATTAAAGCATCATACATTTCAAACGAATAATAGGCGACGATGAATACACCGATGATTTCAAAATCAAAATGTGTTCAGTGACAGTGACTATTTCAAATGTGGATCTAGAATAATTGTGCGTTTGCTACTGCGATTTAAACTATGGATATGATTTTAGCGTGAACTATAAGTTCTTACCGGTTTCCACATGTTAGCTTTAGAAACGAGCAGTTTGTGAGCGCGATATATTTTGGCAAAAATCACACCAAAGGAAGAAGAGAATCCCAATGTCAGCACCCATGATGATACCTAGAAATGGCAGGAAAAAGCTAAGTTAGCATTAAAAAGTACAGTCCTTTGCGTTTGTTTGGGTGTGGAAGGAATTACGGCGTAGGGATCAAGTGTGAGTTTCCGCCTCAAAAGGAAACATTGAAGTGGAACATAATTATAAAATAATTTTCTCCAATATCCAAACTATAGTTTCAATACATTTACATGAAACTGTTTAGTAAACTAAATAGGATCTTAGGGCTCTGGAACACATCCACGAAACGTACGAATAACGTACTAATAACGTTCACTGGTTCGGTAATCGATATACAGTATTTCAATGACCAAACCAGTGTGTGTTATTAGTACGTTATTCGTACGTTTAGTGATGTGTGACAGAGCCCTTAAAATATTATACTGCATTCTGTTGTTTTGGATCCAAACACTGCAATACGTTACAGCAATGGAATCAACATTTAATTAATAGCCATTGCAAGTAATTACATATATTCCATATCTCATATCTGTATCATACCTTACAAACCGTGACAACATCTTCTCCAACCGACCCTCTATCAACTCCAAGAAGAACAATGGATGAATACACAAGACTACTTCCAAACAATAGCAACATCAGAAAACCTGGTTCTGCTCTTGCAATACACCTACAAGAAAATGTGAAACTGGATTTATAGTGGCGTAGATTAATCTGGATCGTCCTAAATTAGCGATGAAACCTGAAAATGTACCTAATCGTGCATGAGTAACCGTATTCTCTTAAAGTGTTAATTGTAAAACCATTTTAGAAAAACATAAAGAAATTTTTAAAAATCGTATTATTTTTGACGCGTTTAGAATAGTAGTCAAGCTTTTTGGAGGTGTTTTAATTCTAAATCTAACCAGAATCTGTTGACCATGGACAGATTAAATGTCCACAAATAAATTAAACCATCGTAGTATTTTGTATTTATTTGGGTCGTATGTAATGTGACTGAAGGATGGCAGTTCTGATGTCATGATCTGACTTACGATCTGGATCGATAGACGATAATGAATCCGCAATAGACCAGTAGCAGTACCATCCCAATACCGGATAAAGCCAGCGCAACATACAAGTATTCTCGCGGTATGTAGGAATCGTGTATCTCGGTAGTAGTTTCATCTTTTGGCGGTAAACCTCCTGCAATTCAAAAGTTTAAAAACAGCATTTGGGGTAAACTTGATTATGTGCTATAATTGTACCTTTTACGTAGAGTTATTTGTCGCTTTCATTGCATCCCTGAATCGGCAATTAAAAATCATCCTGTTTCCTAATTGTCTACAAAAAAAAATAATCTCGTTCTCATTTGTTAACTGGATTCATTTTATACAGTTAAGGATACATTGCAAATTGCTTGACGTTTGATATTCTATTAGTTTCTGTCCGATTTTTTGTTTGCCTGTTTCGTACTACATTTTATTTCGTGGAAGCATTTCTTGTTTTTTTTATCGTCATATCACTGAACCGCAAAGGTTGCTTGTGTTTGAGATGTTTGAATTTGAAAGGAGCTGAAAGGCCAATAACAAATGAGTTCTTTAAAAGGCATGTGGATAGAAGCTAAAAATGACCCGATTTTCAAACTCGTTTTAAACATTTAAAATCAATACCACCAGTTTCCCCAAATTCACCATGCAAAAGAACAAGATTTAAGATCAAACTTTAAAATCAATTTTATATCAGAGTTCAATTTTAACATTATACGACTTCCACATTGCACTAAGTGACCTGTCAATATTCTAAATCCTGTGTAAACCTGCATTACTGATGAATTCAATTTGGAAATATTCAATTGGTTAATTTAGTTTATTGAAAAGAAAATGATTTTTAAGTTCCAAAAAATTTCATGCTCAGATGTATTCCACGGTATCATCTTGACACCGTTCGCATGCCATGTGCCTTTTACATGGAGTCATTTGTCACTTTCCTCATATCCTTAAATCGGCCATCTAAACCATCGCAAGTGTTTTTTTACGTTTATTTAAAGAGCCAATTACAAATACGGGTAAAAGGCAGCAACATCTAGACAAATGCTTACGAATTTTAAAACAATTTTCACTTGTACACACATTGATATATAAATAACCGATCTAACATTTGTTACCTTGCCAGATGATTCCGTCCAAGGTCAGACTCTGTTCTTGCGGGGAATAGAGTCCAATTTTGACCTCTCCATGTGTTCCTCCGTCTAAATAAAGATACAAGATCAACAAAAAACGGCTTAGTATTTATTTCTACATAAGTTGTTTCTCACATTTCATTTATTCATGTTTCTGTAACTAAAATATGAATAGTTTAGCTAAATTTGTCAGTATTTTGAAAACACAAATCATTATTAGTGTTTCAAATAAACATTGCAAGATTATCATATCGAAAATATAATTTACTTCTTTAATTTCATACTGAGACCGATCAGTGTTCAAAGACGTGAGGCATAACGGTGAGGAAAAAAAATCAACTTGCCTTTTTTCTGCAATTGTCGAATTTCAATCAAACCTTCTCTGTCTCCTGATTCGGTGAAACTAACAGGGCCCTGGAGGGATATACGAACATTTAGTTGTTTTGAGAGACTTTCTCTTAGAAATAATACAAAATATTTGAAATAGTTGTGAAAAATCTATTTTTACATTACATAATTTAAGTTTAGAGCTTATCACCGCCGTTAAAGTTGATTATACCCACCGACACACCGTTAAAGTCTAAAACAGACATTTCATTCATGATTATTTCCCGCATAACATCATCGCCATAGGTAAAGTCCTCTAAACGATTTGCAGTAACATTAGCATCTGGAAAGAGGAAAAAGTAATGTTTTAATCTGCATGATTTGAATGAAATTCTTTAAGGGGTTTTCTCTATGAAAGAAATACTCCATTTATTTTCTTGAAAATTTAGTATTTGGTAGATTTATTTGTGCTGATAACGAATCAAAAATAAAAAAAATAGGTCACCGTGCTCGTTTTTGAGATACAGCCATTTCAAAAAGTACATGTTTTCCCAAAAAATCACCCGCTTAAGCATACAAAGTATAGGGAAACTACCAAAATGTCGATCATTATGTGCTTGTAAAATAGTAAATCCTCCATTTATTTTTTTAATTTTTACATATGTTAAAGCACTTTTTGCGCTCTTCAAAATACTGAAATAAAAAAATATGGTCACCGTGCTAGTTTTCAAGAAAAATGACAAAAACTGGCATTTTTTTGATAAAATTTGATTACTTTGATTGTCATCTGCGTCTGCATAATTTTCCGCGTATATATTACGCAGCGATGCGGCGCGTGATTAACCAAACGCTTTAGTAAAGCATGCGTTCAATGTGCATTGAAATTTACACACGCAAAACGGATGCAACAATTTTTTTGACTTTTTACTATTTATGTAAAAAATCGTTATCCCGCAGTCGTGAGCAACTGCATCTCAGAGAAAACCCCTTAATACATTTATTTTTGTGCGATATCCAATCCTATATTTTTGAAGAAGGAAGCAACTTTAGTGGGGGGGGGGGGGGTCCACCACGGCACGGTTATGGTTACAAGAGTACACCTTCCTGACGCAGCCATTGTTACCTAATTAAAATGTATTATGTATCCCTTTATCTTTATTAAGCTTTACAATTTTATACAAATTGTAAAGCTGTTGATATACAAGTTCACTTTACTGGCATTGCAATTGCCGCTGAGCTCATATTGATCTTATTTTGAATCCATTTTGCTGACTGACCCTGGAAAAAATAGAGTACAATTCTAGTACACATTCCTGAGGTGCAAATTTGGAACACAGATTCGAGTACAATTTAAGTACAATTCGAGTACAATTTAAGTACAATTCGTACACGAATTGTACTTAAATTGTACTCGAATTTGTGTTCCAAATTTGCACCTCAGGAATGTGTACTAGAATTGTACTCGATTTTTTCCAGGGGAAGGTATCTTACCATTCTTCAAGACACCAATTGTCTGATTTAGTGCCAATGCCATACTCCATGCTGCATCGTATGAATAAGAGGCAGCAGCAAGATTGACGTCAATCTCTTCCCCAGTCTCAGATTGTTCCTTAGCAATGCGTTCTTCGAACATCGTCTGGTATTCCCTTGGCGTCTGTGTAATTGAAATAGCATTGGAACTCTTATTATAATGAAATTTAAATCAAAACACAGGGGGGAAATAGCAAAAGCAAAAGTGGCTGATATCGTGAATTTTAGATATTGGTACGTATGGGGTGAGTTGACGGGTAGGCAGTGGCTTGGGAATGAAAAAACACAATACACCGATAAATGAGATGTAAAGTTTTTTATATATCTAATATATAGATAACTGTCCTCTGATTGGTTAAAAGTGAGGGCTTGGATTTAACTAGGCCCGGGGCATATTTTTCACTAGGCCCGCTCAACATATTTTGCG
Source organism: Ophiothrix spiculata (assembly GCA_000969725.1). Taxonomy (NCBI): domain Eukaryota; kingdom Metazoa; phylum Echinodermata; class Ophiuroidea; order Amphilepidida; family Ophiotrichidae; genus Ophiothrix; species Ophiothrix spiculata. Next base: position 46,491 of record JXSR01S072424.1, read on the forward strand.
CCACCGGTGTAACATGAGCAATACGCGTGCGACTATTGACCATCTGGCGTTTTAAGTGCAAAAATGGTTCTTTTAACCACCCAATTGACAAAAATATATATATTCGGTATATAAAACGAATATTGACTGCTTTTTCTTCGGGGCATGGTTAAAAATTATTTACCCTCGGTGATCTCAAAACCATGATTATGCCCTCAGCTTCGCTTCGGGCATATTCATGGTTTTGAGATCACCTCGGGAAAATAATTTAAACCATGCCCCTCAAAGCAGTCAATATTTGTATAATATAAATATATACAGAGGCAGAACGTTCAATGAATATAACAACGTCGGTTGGGAAGTGAGCAAGGCTGTCTTCCACCTAATCTACAAAAGCACGGCAGGTAACAAGTTGTATGTCACATAAAAAGTGTCTACTCAAAATGTACAGACTGTATTTAGATTCTATTTAATCGGGCACTTAATCGGGCACTTAAGAGAATTCTCCTCAAACCAAGAAGATCCCTATTCAAGAAATTAGATACTGAATAAGGGGTCTAATAATGGTTAAATAAAAGATTAAAAGATCAAAATATTGATATTAATCAATTTTCATATACGGTATTATATTTTGGTGCGGCGTAAGTAAAAAAAACAGTAACGATTGCTGATGATTTACTTACATAGCCAGACACAGTTATTTTGTCCGGATAAATGCTTAGCGGGATATTTTCTGTAGATAAGTAACCTTCTAGGGCTGTATAAAGCTGGTCTGGTGTGCAATCCGTGTTGTTGTCTCGAACCTCCCACCATCTTGCTTGGTATCGACCCAATAGAAACCAGGCGTAGTTTTTACCATACAACTTGTTTTTATAAACCTGAAATCAAGTAAAAAGAAGCCTTAGTTAATATATGGTTTTTCATGTTTACCAACTGCAGGTGATTTATAGTGCAATGCGCGGCTCCCCTGACTTTTAATTCCACGCAGCTTCAGGCTTCAGCACACTTTACAGAGCAGTTCTAATCATTGGGTTAAATCACTACCTGGACTCCCTGGGGCCAAAGGGCTTACTGCGGCCTACATAAATTGGCGCAACCCTAGCTTGAGCAATTAAACACCCTCATAGAATATACAGTTTTCGCACACTCAGCTCCAGCTTGACTCGAACACGGAACGATCAATATCTTATATTTAAGGGGTTTTCTCTGAGATGCAGTTGCTTACGACTGCGGGATAACGATTTTTTTCATAAAAAGTAAAAAATCAAAAAAATGTTTGCATCCCTTTTGCGTGCGCAAATTCATAGCAAACTAAACGCATGCTTTACTAACGCGTTTGGTTTATCACGCGCCGCATAGCGCCGTAATATATACGCGGAAAATTATGCAGACGCAGATGTGCTATCAAAGTAATCAAATTTTATTTAAAAATGCCAGTTTTAGTCGTTTTTAATGAAAACTAACCCGGTGACCATATTTTTTTATTTCAGTATTTTGAAGAGCGCAAAAAGTGCTTGAACATATGTAAAATTTAAAAAAATAAATGGAGGATTTACTATTTTACAAGCACATAATGATCGACATTTTGGAGTTTTCCCTATACTTTGTATGGTTAATCGGGTGATTTTTTGGGAAAATATGTACTTTTTGAAATGCCTGTATCTCAAAAACGAGCACGGTGACCTATATTTTTTATTTTAGAATCGTTATCAGCACAAATAAATCTACCAAATAATAAATTTTCAAGAAAATAAATGGAGTATTTGTATCTTAGAGAAAACCCCTTAACAGTCCGAGAACTAACCGACTGAGCTAGCGAGAACTTGACCAGTTTTAGATATTAAGGCTTGGGTAAACCTTCAAATGGCATAAACAGTTGTTGTATTCTACTTCTCAAACTAATTGCATAAACTATATAAAAGTTTACATTTTTAGAAGCGGATATTTGCCCTGAACATGATGATGATATCAGGTTTTGACCAAAAATGTCAATTTTGGTTTTTTTGCCCCCAACATTTCTGGAAAGCTTAACCAAAAATATACATTTGTGATATGTTGTACTTTTTGGAATCTAGAAACAAATGACTTTTTGATTTTTATCTTACTTTTTAAAATAATGCCAAAAACAGTTCCAAAAATGTAAAAAAATCCCACCGCTGCCACCAAAATGGCAATTTTTAGCCTAATTTCGACAATTTTTCAAAAAATAAGATAAAAATCATTTGAGGAAACCCTTCCTAGACATTTGTTTCTAAATTCCAAAAAGCAAAAAAGTTTGAAATTTCACGAATGCAAATATTAGTTAGGCTTTCCAGAAATTTTGGGGGCAAAAAATATGGGTTTTTTTTTTAATCAGCTTCTGAAAATGTATGCTTTTATACAGTTTATGCAATTAGCTTGAAAATTAGAGTACGAAACAATTTAAGCCATTTGAAGGTCTACCCCAGCCTTAAGTTGAGCAAAAAAATCAAAAAAAAAAATTCCTGTCTACATCAGATGTACAACCTTATCACAAATTAATTTCCTTTCCTTACCTCACAAAATACTCTTCTTGCCATGTTCTCGAAAAAATTTCCAAATATTATCCATGCTCCCTTTTCCTGCAAATAAAAATAAGATGAGTTTTAGATATTTGAGTTTAAACATTCTCCTAACATTATTTTTTTTTTCATTTTATTATCGGGATACGATATACATTATTGTAGTACTGTTTTTACTGCACTGAAAATTTTGTTTCGTCATTTGACAAATAATAATTTGTCATGAAAATGGTCTAGTATGACAAACTATAATTTGTCGTGGAATTCGTCATGCAAGTATTGAACGACGAATTATAATTAGTCATGAAAAACGGTCTAGTATGACGACTTTCTCATGACAATTATTCATGCTGAAAAATTAGTTTGTCATGGGAATAATTTGTCATGCAAGAATAATAATTTGTCACTTAATTTGTCAAGTGACGCTAGTTTTTTTAAGAGGTTTTGTTTTCGGTAGACTAATTCCATTTAGGTGTGGCTCAATCCATGTGAAATTAACGAGACGAAACACTCAGGTTCTGCTTGCAGGTTTGGCAATGGCTGTCTGGTCTAGTCAATCCAGATGGACCTCGCAAGCGAACGCGAAGCGTGAGCCTAGGTCGCTCGCTTGTGGGGTCCATCTAGATGGACTAGTCTGGTCACAATCTGATGATGAAGTATGATGAGTAGTATGTGTATGGGAATTCTGAGTCCAGTAGTGTTGTTCTGTCCGCCCCCGAATTAAACGCCACGCCACTTTTTGAAGATACGGAAACACGTTATATACGATATAATTCGTCATGCAAATTCGTCAATTCTCAGGTATGGTTAGTCGTGCTCAAAGAAGTTTGTCAACATAGTTTGTCATGCGTACATTAATTCGTCTTGACCTTAGCTCATGACGATATGCATTTGTCAATTAACGAAAAGTGCATTTGTCAATCGTTCAAACTCGTCCTCCACAGATTGTAATTCGTACAGTTATTAAATTAATTTGTCCTGCATTTGTTTTCGTTTGTCATGCGCCCGCAAATATCGTCAAGCGACGAATAAGGGAAAATTCACTTGCATGACTAATTTATAACCCCTGTTTGACGACTTTTCCACCACGTTTGACGAAATAATGTTTTCAGTGTGTACAAATTTGATACATTCTGTATATCTTAAACGAAACTTTGTCAAAAGTTCAAACGACCAATTACAATCAGGGTACATTTTCATGAAACACTGATAACTCTAGTTGGAAACTTAACTACACATTGTCTACTTATCAAATTTTGACAGGTTTACAATACTTTTCATATGCCAACTGGAGTTATTAAGCTATGTTTCATAAATACGGGCCCATAGTTGGGCCGCATCTTTTGACCAAAGTTGTCCCATTCAATAACAATGTTTCTTTTTAAATTGTAAGAACAGCGCAATGGTTTGTTAGAATTTTCTTAAAAATACAATTAACCTTGGCGGCACCTGATCCAAACCGTACACTTGATGTTTCCCGTCACTGTACCAAGATCGTTTACCTTGAGATTGACGATTTGTTCTGCAGGATCTATCGTGAAACTCTCGGAGGTGATGAGTTCGATGCCATTCTCATTCAGCAGAGCACTAAAATGGTTAATTGTCTGAAATGTAATAAAATATTAGATTTTCGGTGAATAAGATCTTATTTCATGAACCATAGGAAATAAAGATTTTAAGAAGGTTTTAATATAGTAAGAAATATCAAATAAACGCAGAGTATCCAGTCGGGCTATCCACAACAACACATTTTTGTGATTTAAGGATTCTATACGCTTTGCTTCAATCATGTCAATAATTAGTACACTCTTTCGCCTAAAGCAAGTGGACATTATTATATAATAGCTCTTCACTTTATCCAGAGTATTTACATTAT
>JXSR01S072425.1:0-16602 GCA_000969725.1 Ophiothrix spiculata
TCTCTACAGCTCACGGGCATCGGCCGGACACCAGCCGGTGTCCGATCAGCGTCTGCTGAATTGACGCTGTAAACACATCGATACCTCACCGCAAGGTTATGTGACCAGGGTATAATTGTTATCTGCTGGTAGTCATAATATCAATCACACAATCCAACCACTAACATGGAATTCCTTATATCTTATAATCTTTATTAGCCCGAAGAATGTTTGAATATAATGTATTTATATTTGTTTCATGATATTTTAAAGTGCTTTGAGGTCATTCAGTTTCCGCTATATAAGTTTTGTTTTATTATTGTTGTTATTATATATTGCGCTTGAGGAAGGATTCAGAATGTTATTAAAGAGGGCACTGCAAATGACATAATTTTGTGCATTTTTTTTGTCAGAAGTTATAACCCATGTTATTCAACTTTGTAGAAAGTGTGGCTGTTTTGTTCATGGCCAATGGTTCATAAGGGAAAGATGTCAAAATCAATGTGGTTTTAACAACTACCAGTCCAATCAATCTTTTGTCTCTTTCCATTCTATTGCCCTAGCCTCTTCCCCATGTAGCTGTTATATTTAGTTCATCTCAATATATTCAAATTTGATTATTTATTTCTTTATAGCAAGATACCAATACCATGTAAGCCAAACTTTACTCATTGCGTCTGGTCGTGTTCGCAAATCCTTCTTTGCAAGTTGTTCATATGAAAAATAATGCATGATGAAAGGTAAATTTGCTTATGGGTAATTCCAATCTCAAATGTTACCAAAATGTTACACGATCTTGCCCTTGATTTGTAATGAGCTTGAGTTATCTTTAAGGGCTGCTGCATACCTGGAAGATATCCAAAGCTCATTCAAATTGAAAGTCAAGAACAACTAACATTTTGGTAATGTTTGTGACATTTGAGATTGGATTGACCCTTACATGTCTTTTTCTGTGTGTGTCCATAATGCAGGCTTTCATCAAGTGACCTATCCAGACCTAGACCTAAAGCACTGCGGGCATTCGCACAGTTAGTAGACACAGTCCAGGAGGTAGCCGTCATTGATGTGAGGCCTGGCTTACAAGTAGATTTTGCCAAACTCAGCAAGAAGAAATCGTGCCATTACATGGAGGTGGAGAAGAGGATGTTGGGCACAAGTAGTAGAATAAAACATGGTGAGTTTATGGTGGGAGAGATTTCATCTTATGATCTTGAAAGCCCATTTCGACACCCTTTGATTCGCACATTGTTAATTTGCAGCTCATAAGGTCTATATGTATCCATGATGTTTATTCCGGCTGTGTTTACATCTTTTCTCACGGCGTTAGCATGTTGTCGTTTTCTTTTGCTAGTACCGTACCAACAGCATGGAGCGAAACTTGGATGAGTACCAGCTCTGGTATGACTCATGCAGGTTCATGCAATTCGCCGTACCACGAGACGGGCGCATGTACAATTATGATTTTTGGCTTGAAAATAACGATTGCGGCAAAAATGTGACAAATTAATATTTTTCTTATTGTTTTCATTCAGTGTTCTTCTATAACATTTAGATTTTATTTTTACTTTACCACTATGATACCAATATAACTGGAAGAGCTTGCTTTTGTTTTTAATAACAAAAACCCGGAAATGACCAACAGATGGCGTGCTTCATGTTGTGACTTTCAAGCCCCTGGGGAGCCATAACCGCTGGACCCTGTCAAGTGGGAATACCGTCATTTTTGATTATTTACAATAATCTTTCATCGTAGTAAGTTACAACTGATTTGGTTAATATTATTTTTGGGTTTTCTTCCACCTTAACCACTTTACTCTCTTCATAAGTTAATTTTCCTCTTGAGGAAAACTCTGTATGCAAGATCTCTATTTCATCTGCAACTTGGTTTATTAGTGTTGTGTTGTACTAACATTTGAATCATAAAGCCTTTGATAATTAGAGGGGGGAGGGGTGCCCCTTGTGTATAATGGATAATATAAGGTTTTGAGGTGTTTCTAATGTAAAGAAATTAGAATTCAATAATTTAATTTTTTATTATGAGGGGCCAAATAGTATATATTACAACCAAAATAAAACTTAAATTCAAAACTGCTGACCAACCGGAAAATGGAACATCCAAATTCTCTGTTTTTGACCTCCCCCCCCCCCAAAAAAAAAAAAAATCAAATTTTTGATAATAAAAATAGAAACACTCTCATTTTATGTGTTACATATCACAAAGGTAATTCTATTACCAACTTGTTAGAAAAATATTAGCATGAAATATTGACACTATGATGAATGACAAATCCATATATTCAAAAACATGCATCTGAATGTGAGGAAAACTTGTCACGTCAAAACTATACAATTTTTGTAATGCCATTTATTAAATATCTAGAAACACTGTGATTTTTTAATGCTCCCTGTGCTTAATGGTTTCCCTAAAGGTAATCATTGACTTCATATGAAATGAATTTGCTGACCCCCTCCTTCTACGATTTTCTGAATTTGTGTGGTTTTTAATATAGATTTACTCTTAAGTCTTGCTAAGATGAAGCTTATTATTTATAAAATTTCACCCTGTATTATGTTAAATCCCATTGACTTTGTTAATTGCAGTTATGGAATCTGCCTTTTTGCCGCCTGCTGCCAAGGGGAAGGTTCCCAATCCAAATGATGATATGAGAGACCCTTTGAATGAGGATGTGTTTATAGTAGATATGTCAGGAACTCAGAAACAAGGTATTTTGTTATAGACCTTCAACATTGACTCATGAGGCTTAACAGTGAAATGGAATTTCTTCTAGATCTTATCCTTTGAGTATGTGACTGCATTTGATAAACTTCCAGCAGAAATAAAGTTTCATACAGTATTTCTTTTTTTCTAAGAACATGTAGAATGACATTGCCCACTACCAGTAAAGTGTATCACCAATTTTGAATCTCGACTTTAATTGATTTGAGCACCCTCATCAACAAAGCCCATTATCAGAATGAGTGTGCTGAGCCACATGAGACCTACATGTGCCATCCCATTTAAATGTGGTTTTTGCAATAACACACCAGAACCAAAACATTAAGGCCTGTATTCCAGAAAGGTGTTTAGCTAAAACACGGTTTTATCTTCCGTCAACAGCACGACTTATTTAAATGTACCGTGTGAAAGCTGCAATGATGCGTATCATTCCTGGACAGTTGGTTATCAGTTTAACCGTGGTTTAGCTAAACACCTTTCTGGAATACGGACCTTTTTCATTCCATTTGTGTCATAAATTCAAATATCCAATCAGTTTTACCTCTTCTTTTTTTCTCTCGATTAATCAAAAGTTACTAGCGACAATTATTTTACATTTACCTGGTTTCTTTTGGCAATTTTATGCTCTTAGGAACCAGTGGAGATCTTTGTGCAAGCCTACCAGTAATCCAATCTAAAAACACAAAATCAAGAGTAGCTAAACAAGCAGCAGCATCAAAGCCAAAAATGTCTACCCCGCACAAGCTGCCTGTTGGAAACTTTAAACAACAGAAATCAAGATCGTCACCAAGGAAACCAAAAGATGTTGATGCTTCAACCTCATCAAAAGGAAATAACTTCAATGTGACATCACCAAATCAACATTCACATCCCTTGGTGCTACAGTCCCCTGAAGTTATGCGCAAGGAGCCTATGCCAGCAGGCTCTAGTGATGTTTCCAGTAGCAGGAGTGAGATGGAAAGTGAGGTGTCGGAGACTGAATACTTAAGTGCAGAAAGTGGTGATGATTTTGACACTTCAGCAAGGACTACTGAGGGACAGGGGCTTGATCTGGAGGAAGAAGCCATACATGGTGCTACTTATGACAGGAAACAGGCAAAGTATGTTTATTATCTTTTGTGCCCAGAAGTTCAGAATTCACATTAAGCTGTTGGTCCCCAATGTGAATGCTCCCCCTTTGGACGCTGTATACGGTGTATACTTGGTGAGCTATGAGCTATATCATGAATTATGTTTGCATAGCTGCTAAAATTAAACAAATAGTGTTACATATGCAAAATGTACTATCAAGGTGAAAGTAAAAAACCCACCTGTCTCAGAAGCACAAAACTCATCAATTCTGAAGTATTCTGTAAACTTGATTTTCATCATTTTAAAGGGAATAGCCTAGATTCTTAAAGAAACAAGCCTAGATTCCACTTAGAATTAAATACTTTTGGAAGCTTAAAACTGAAGTAAAATAAAAAACAACTTGAAAATCTACACAGAAAAGGCTAAATTGAGAAAGAATTAATTTTTGATATATCATTCTGTGATGGTGGTGTGACTATTAAAAAAGTATTTCTAAAATTTGTATCTCAGATGGACTTACCACTTGAAAGATCAATTACAGCTTCTAAAATCAATTTGGTATATATTAGGAGAGAAAGAGTTAAAATGATTTGTTCGACCATTACGCACATAGAAAGTTTTTTACACCATTATTTTTCTCTGGAGAAAAAAAAATTGTTAATGAACTGCAATTTTTTCCAATATACCACAAAAATTCAGGAAAAGCTGCTGATAGGTTGTATTATGATAAACTTGCTCTATCGATTCATGCAAAACAAATATGTAAGTTGAAAAGTAGTGGGAAGAATCTAGGCCAGTCCCTTTAAATAATTTAAATACTGAAACATTCTATCCCATTTTTGTTGCCTACAGTGTCCTACCAAATACCCATCCGATGTGTTCTGTTGCCGTCATACAGCCACTGTCTTATCTGCCGTTTATTGGACAAGTCAAAATGGCAGTTCTACATGGAAAGGTCAAAGTTCATGGCTATATCCTTGATATGGATTCGGACCCAGTACCTTTGTATTCTTCACACTCTGCACCAGCTCTGCGTGTTGAAACATCAGAAGACATGTTTAAGTTGGATAAAGAAGACGATGCATCAATGCAAGAATTAAAGCAACGTTTAAGTCCTTGTTTTCAGACGGATTATGGGGAAAGTATGACAGAGAGTGTGATTCAAGAAATCCAGGAGTATGGCGCATCTGTGATTAGATTTGAACAACAATGGGCAGACAGGACTGCTTATGTGACCAATTGTCCATTTTATAAGGATTTATTTTTATTGGAAAAGAAATGGGTGAGTTTAAAAAATGCATCTACATTCAATGCTGCTTAATCGGGATCCTTATAAAAGGAATTTTAGGGTAATTGATTTTTTTCAGTCAGCTAAATGTTGTTGTTTTTATGCGTGAAATTGACTTGTTATTCAGGACATACCTTGTGATAAACAGGATAATTTTTTGCAAAGTGCATTAAATTTCTCAAAGCTTTGCCACCAATTATGATGATAATATAATTCAGCATGAATATAAATGCAGGACAAGGAAACAAACACAGTCTGTTGAAAATCTCTACAAAACAATCATAATCCACTCAAGTTGCTTGTTTTAACAAGCATCTTGAATTAAAATTCCTTTTATTGGGGTCCACTGTGTGTCAGCTTGTGTTGAACTGTTAGCAAACATGAAATAATGGATTTTTAGCTGTTTTGTGCCCATACAACATCTCACTTTCAGCACTTTCTGCATGTTACTTAACCCTTTGAACCAGACGAGCCGGTATACCGGCTCACGTGTACATGTACCGTATACCCGATGAGCTGGTTTAACGGCTTTTAGGTCACGTGTCAAAAACTTGTTGTGTCTGTCAACAGGTATGGGTAGTTCCAATTGTCAATGGTCTTATTCATATCGGAAGACATCAATGAAGCTTTGGCTTTGAACCCATGATTGATGGGTCAATGTGCTCTTATATACTCGTCAGATGTGAAAAATTTTCTCATATTTTTCGTAAATTTGATCACAATTTTCAACAAATGTGGCTTCGCCCATAGACTTCAATGTAAATGTCGAATATGTTGGACGACATAAAAGTATTCTTTTGTAAATGCTGGTTATTGAAACAATTAGGACTACTGTAAAATGAAAAAGTAAGGCAAAGGAAATCAAAATTAAAGTAAGTTTATGGGTTATATTGTGTTTTTAACCTTTTGGTTGGCCCGGGTCAGCGGTACAGATACACGCGAAATGGCCAGGGATAATCAGGAAAATTGGTTAAATGGCATATTTTTGCAACACCTTAGGTGTCCCAATTCAGTTATATTTGGAGACCTATTTTTTAATGCCATAATGACCCAGGGCATAATGATTACGGTAATTAATGTACCTTATTTGATACAAACCATGTAAACAAGAATAATTATTAATTAAACAGGAAAGAAATTAAATAAAGAAAATTTTGTCATGATATTGATGTTCTTGCAACATTGGATTTAAAAGTTTCCCCGATACATGTATTTAAGGGTAACTTTGTTAAAATGCTATTGATTTGTTGCCTATACTGAAATATTTTTGGTAACTTGGTCTCCAAAATGGTCTCCCTAGTAGTTTTTGATGATGATCAATCATTTTATTTGTGTAACTTGTAAAATTTTATATAAGTTTTATCAGGATCAGCCTCACAATATCTCTTTGGTTTCATGTTACTTCCTTCACAGGCAAAGAGCAAAGCTCAGCAGAGAATAATGAACGCTGCAGCAGAAATTGGCTTCTACCCCATCAAACCAGGGCTTGGCTTCAAAATCCTCACAGCGCCACCAGTTTACGATGAAGCGACCAATCCTATTCTAGATTACCTTGATCAGGGGAGGAAACCTATAGTCATGATATGTGGCTGGAAAAATGTGGGCAAATCTACTTATGCCAGATACCTTGTTAATTCTATGTTAAATAAGTGAGTAATAGATAAGTAAAGCTGAATATTGCTTTTTATTTAAGTTAAGGTGTTTTTGAGTTTTTTTTCAGAAATGCAGCTGCTCACGACTGCGGGATGACGATTTTTTCATAAATAGTAAAAATTCAAAATTGTTTGCACCCTTTTTGCGTTCTCATATTTTAATGCACACTGAACGCAGGCTTTACTAACGTGTTTGATTACATTTAAAATATACACGGAAAATTATACAGACGCAGATGTGCCATCAAAGTAATCAAATTTTATTGAAAAATGTCAGTTTTTCAAAATTAACACAGTGACCTATTTTTTTTTATTTCAGTATTTTGAAGTACACAAAAATGTTTTGACATATGTAAAATTTTAACTTTAAAAAATCAATGGAGCATTTACTATTCTACAAGTTCATAATGATCTATTCTTTTGAGCTTTTCCTATACTTCGTGTGGTAGAACTGGTGATTTTTTGGGAAAAAATGTACTTTTTGAAATACCTGTATCTCAAAACTGAGCACAGCGACCTATATTTTTTTTATTTTAGATTCATAATCAGCACAAATAAATTGACCATATACCAAATACTAAATTTTTAAGAAAATCAATGGAGATTTTGCATGTAGTTAAAATATCAGTTTTGGTAAGCACAATCAAAGAATTGGCTGGAATCCCTTCAAACTATTTAGGATGGGTAAATTTGCTCTTTAGGCAGAAGCAGGTATCCCCTGTAAGCCCCTTTGATCATCAAGTCTGAACTTGCTCATAGTTTTGGTTAAATTAATTGCTTTCATAACAGATCATTTGTGTCATATAGGCCTATTGGGTAAATAGCTACCCAATTTTACTACATAAGGTAAATGGATTTGGGTGTTGTGCAAAATTTGAATTATATTCAACTGTAGATATGGTTTGAAGTTTTGTACATACAGACATTAGATAGTATGTCATGTTCTGTTTCATATTTCCCTGCTAAGATTTAGGGGGAGCGGGTTGGCGCAGCGGTAGTTCCCTCGCCTTGCACCAATGAGGTCCTGGGTTCGACTCCCGCGCACAGCGCTTTATGTGCATTTAGTTTTCAGTTCATGCTCGCTTCCGCAGGTTTTTTTCCCGGGTACACTGGTCTTCCGCCTGCATTCAAAACTGAATTTAAAAAACATCTTGGAGCCCTGTTAAAGATAAGCTGCCTTTAGCTTACAGTGGTACCAATTGCAAGTACCAAGTTGGGTTTCCTTGGCGAAAGCCTAAACAAGGTGATGACTTAAATGAGTAAATGCTTACCATAAACACATTTTACCACGCAGAGGAATAATAATAATAATAATAATAATAAGGGAAACTTATAGAGCGCAGTTAACAAAAACCTCAGTGCGCTGAACAATAAAAATCAATTAAAACTACACAATATACTTTACATAAATTACACTATCAAACTATAACTACAATATAAACATGGACATGGTAAAAACCTGAGAAAGGGCAAATAGTTAAAATACACAAATAAACAGGAGTCAATGGCAAGCAAAACGGATAACCGGCATCATAAGTCTCATAAATAACATTCACAAAGTTAGAGACATACATATACAATCGGATAAGAGTCGTTTTACAAAGTCACGTGAGATAAACATGAAAGAATGATTAAGTAAAAAGATGAGTTTTCAACAGCTTCTTGAAAGTTTCAACAGTCGGAGCACAGCAAATTTTGAGAGGTAAATTGTTCCATAGAGCGGGCGCAGCGGAAGAAAATGTTCTATCACCATAGTATTTTGTAGAGGATTTGCGTGTGACGGCAAGAAGAAATTTGGATGAGGAGCGGAGGTGCCGGTTGGGTGAGATGACGTCAGTAATATAGGCAGGAGTCATACCATGAACGACCTTGTATGTAAGCAGAAGAATTTTATATACTGCCCCCGCCTCATAGGAAACAGAAGTGTAATTTACTATTGGATATTGTTTTCAGGACAGGTGCTGTTTGCTATTTAGATTGTGATGTTGGGCAGACTGAGTTCAATCCTCCTGCGCTGATGGGTATTACCAAAGTCACTAGACCACTTTTAGGTAAGAAACACTGCCAATTAGGCAAAGTTCAATCTACAGGAAATTAGATATTCAAGAGCCTAGGAAATACAAATTAAACTGATGCAACTTGTGTCAAGTCTAGCAGGAGGGACAAGAACGTATGCACCACTTTCTACGTCAGGCACCACTTTTTACGTCACAAGTGGTGATTGTCTATTAATTGGTCTCTGAGTGTTCAGTGAATACTATGAATAGAACAATTCAAAGTGACTGGTTTGAATCATTTCATGTATACTGACTGGTCAATCTGATGAATCAATATCACCACTAATGATGCTATTGGTATAGTGTTCTTTTTTCGGGCCCCATTTTTTGAAATGGGATGTTCCACAAAGACTTGTAGCAGTATTATCATCCTATTTCATAGGCCCTTTAAAATCCCTTTGAGTTAAAAAAAAAATGAAAAACAGCAACACAGTTAACAAGATATAATTTATTTGTAATTTACATTATGGCTGTATTGTTCAGCATAAGAATACAGAAGAGTACATAAGAATATACTAATTTCAGTGTAATTGACCCATTCTTAGTCAAGGGTATGCTATCAATAAATTGTGTCTACTGACGTCATAGACAACAAACATGGCATTGATCAAGAATTAGCAAAATAGTAAAAATACCTTTTTAATAAATTTATGACTTTGAATCCACAAAGCCACTTCTTTGTACTCATTTAAGTAGCTTCACAACAAACTTTCATCAATAGGGGGAGCGGATTGGCACACTGGTAGTTCCCTCGCCTTGCACCAATGCCGTCCTGGGTTTGAGTCCCGCGCCAAGCGCTTTATGTGCATTTGGTTTTCAGTCCATGCTCGCTTCCGCAGGTTTTCCTCGAGGTACTCTGGTTTTCCTCCTGCATTCAAAACTGAATTTAAAAAACATCTTGGAGCCCTGTTGAAGAAGTTTCCTTTAGCTTACTTGGTACAATTGGGTTTCCTTGGCGAAAGCCTAAACAAGGTTATTGTATTTTTTCCAAATTATCACTTATATCTTGGATGAGTCTGTCACAAGTCAAAGGCGTTTGTTATAGGTTTGCTCTTTTTTAATTTCATATCGCAGGACCACCATTTACCAACAGTACAGAACCAGAGAGGTAAGTCACATTTGATTATTTTAAAGGGGCATTGTAGTTTGTACTCTTTTTGTCTACTGTGTTAACCCTATGGGAGTTGGCACCATTTTACTTGTCACTCATCGAGGATGAGTTATTGTTACTCATTTGACCACCATGTTTACCCTATGGGAGTTGGCACCATCTTATTTGTGACTCATTTAGGTAGAGTTATTGTTATTCATTTTGACCACCCTAACCCTGTGGGAGTTGCTGCCATCTTGCGTGTGACTCATGGAGGGTGAGTTATCATACCTCCACCATATTGTGGGTGTGTTTGCAACGATTTTAGGACTCTTGGTCATGTAAAGCTGGTAACTGAAGCTCAATGCAAGTCACAATAGATGAAAATTGGTACAGTTTGCACATGAAATTAATTTCTACAATCTATTCCCCTTTTAATTCTTGGGTTTTAACCTCATCCTGTATAATCAGATAGAAAACACATCTTAGAATGGTGAATTACTTGTTAGTCAACGAGTTTTTAGTTAGACTATGATTATACTTCGTAATAAAGAATGATTAGCTATCCATTAAAACAATATAGAGGCATGCACTGAAAGTCATGACGCGATGTAGATCACACACATCTGACACAAACTCTACATAATATTATAAGTAGCTGAACTGTTTGAGTTTTAAATGAATTTTCTTTACACTGTCCTGCTAAGAATAAGATAATTCATTTAGACTCTGAAATGACCAAATGATTACTTTTCAATGCACAAAATGCCTATCAATAATAATAATAATAACGACAAGGCACATATCCATTCATCAAAGAGCGCTCATGGCACAAAAAACAATTAACTATAAAACGAATTAAACATTTGAAAATGTCTCTGTCATAAGGTGTGTTTTCAACAGTTTCTTAAAGCAAGTAACAGTTTTTGCAGTCCTGATGTGAAGTGGAAGTTGATTCCATAGTCGCAGAGCAGCAACAAAAAATGACCTGTCGCCCCATTTTCGGTTTGATATTGATATTACAGTAGTATAACAAGTTTAACATGCTTTGTCTAGCTTTGTCAAGAAATGTTCTTCCGAAATAGGTAAGGTATGCAAGATGTACTGTGTTAATTAAAGGAGCCCTGTCCTATTGGGTCAGCATTTTTTCAAACTTTCTGAGATTTGGTTACCAAAATATTCCTCATATTTTTCTCATTACCCATGTGAAATTTTACGGCTAAAACGTGTCGCCTTTTGGAGATATAAGTGAAAATGTGTTAAATAATGGTAACCATAAAATTACTGACACAGTAAAGTACAGGCAAGTGGAAAATAAGAAATTGCTCATAAAATCAAAACGTTTAACTGAAATTTGAAACTGAAACATCTATAAGTGGTCATCTTTCATAAGACAGTGAAAACTAAAATTTGAAACTTGAATCGGACTCTGTACCTTTAAGGGCTTTGAATTCACAGGGTTAAAATTTAGCAAATTTTCTGAATCTCACGTTCCATAGATGTTGGAATTAATTTTAAGAGCATTTTTTAGCAAAATATAAAATTTAGCAAAATGTTATGCATTGAAGTATACCATTTTCTTTTTTATCTTTTGTATTTTTTTTAAAATCTTTTGTATAATATACCATTTTAAGGAAACCATTATGTGAATATGTTATGTGAATGGTATTGATTCACAGTTCTCCCATGTATTTCAAAGAAACTTCTAAACACCAGCTGTTTTGATACCTACTTTTCACTTTTCCTCATTTCACAAACCATTTTATGTGTTTTTGCCACAATAGGATGTGTTTCTTTGGTGAGACTAGCCCAGGTAGTTCCCCGTCAATATACCATGAGGCTGTGAGGCAACTATTACAGTATTACAGTGATCACTTACAGGATTTGCCACTAGTCGTCAACTGTTATGGCTGGATGAAAGGTGAGAAACTTACAATAATATCAGGGAAGGTAGGGATAGTACGGGTCCTTGAAAGTCCTTGAATTTTATTTTGCAATTTCCAGGCCTTGAAAGTCTTTGAAAAACTGACTCAAAGTACTTGAAAGTCCTGACATTTTTTGAATGTCAGAAATGTTAAAAATTAATATGTCAACAGAATTTACCATGCAATTATTTTTATCCAAAAATAAGCGAAAACAAATTTATTTTATTTGTTGACACATTCAGCTGGCCGCCGCTGATAAGGGGGAAAGTCCTTGAATTCTTCTTGGGAAAGTCCTTGAATTTTGTAAAAGTGAAAAAGTGTACTAATCCTGGAAGGGACAAAACCAGCACAGAAGAATCAAAAGTGACATCGGCTATGCCTCTCTTCTTTCCCCTCCCCAACACACACTCATGTCAGGTTGTTAGACGCTAAATGTAAGCTCCTATGGCTCACTGAAAGATAAAACCCCATTCAGACATAGCCAAAAAGTTGTCTTTAGTCGTATTCGAGTTATATCGAGTTCAAAATTTGCTTGTGTGTGAACAGTTCGAGCTGACTTTAGTCATTTTTCAAAAAGTAATCTTACCTCAAATTTTTAACTCGCTATAAAGCAAGTTGAGTTGCATTAGTAAGCCGATGTAACACGACTAACAAAGACTTTCCATAAGTGTGAATACCTGTCGTTGTTAGTCAAGTTAAATTCGTGTTTACTTCCACAGCGCATTGACATTGAGCATACGTCATTTCCTCAAATTACAAGTCGATTTGATTTCAATTCGACTTCAACATCGTAGCGTGTTTGAACGGTCGTAAGTTGAGTTACTTTCTGCTAATCTGAGGTCTTGTTTGAAATTTAAAACGAACTCGATGCTGACTTAAGATGACTTTTTTGTGTTCCTGAATGGGGTTTAAGAAATGAACAAATACTTCTTGAGATGGTTCCAACAAAACTGGGAAATTGATTACCAATTGGATTTCCTTTTTACAATCACATTTCTTGAGCTCAAGCTGTTTTCTATTTGCTGTTAGCTAGGCAGTTAAACATATATTTTTGTAGTATTTCACTTATTTTTGTTTATAAAACTGAGACTGGTTTCATAATTTCTTACCACTTTGTCATATGGTGTTACAGTATGAAATCAGAATTTGAAATCTACATGCAGAAAAGTTGGCTCAATTTGGCATTGTCTTGCATAGAAAGCATTGCATGCTAATTCTTTGCTATGATTTAACAATATTAATACAGTTAAATTAGTGAACCAGCTTAGACATACAACCAACAAATTTTGATTTAAGGTATTATTCATATGAGCTCTTAGCAAAGAGCATACTCTTTTCAAAATCTCCCTTATTAAAACCAAAAGGATTTATGCAGGTTAAAGAAAATTGGAAAGATGAATGATAAAAGTAAAAACCCAAACCAGTCATTCAACAAATCGTTGTATCTCTTTATAAAGGAGAGTACCGTTGTTGATTTGTGATTATTCTTCAAATTAGTGTGTCAACGCACTGCATAGCATTTATGGAAGTGCGTTTACACAGTACACATAAGTCGGTGCACTTTTCTTAGCACATTGTGCACTTTAAAGTGACTAGCCTAGACTCTACCTAGAATTAAAAACTTATGGAAATGCTCTAAATAAAGCTTAAAAGTATAGTAAATCCAAAAAATTACAAAAATTTACACACAAATGGCTCAAATTGAGAATTAATTTGCAATATATCATTTTTTGATGGTGGTGTGACTATCCTGTGTTTCCTAAATCCTAAATTTATACCTCAGACGGATTTACCAGATAAAATATCAAACAAAGCTCCTGGAGATAATTTAATACATATCAAAAGATAAACAATTTCATCAAAAATAATTTGTTAGACCATCACAGCTGTAGAAACTAGATCTTTTTAATTTTTCAAACTAGAAACACTGTTTTCACACTACTTTTTTGCGCCGGCGTAAAAAATTAAAGTACGAAAAGAATTGCAATTTCCTCCAATATTCCTCAAAATCATGGAAAACTACTTGTAGGTTATATTACTACAAGCATGTTCTATCGATTCAAGTAAAAGAATATGTAGGTAAAAAAATAGTGGGAAGAATCTAGGCCAGTCCCTTTAAGTAATAATAATAGTAATCTGTTTTTTGTATAGCGATTTACCATCAAGATCAAACCGCTCTTGTACGTGCAAAGCCGTTGCTTGGGAACAATTGAAAATTGAAAACGGCATAGCACCAAACATTCACAAACTAGCACTTTGCTTCAGATTCTCCTAGGTATTTCTTTATAAAGATTAATATCCTTCCTTCTCCCAGTAGAGTGCAAACTTATCTGTTAAACTGAAAACACTTAAATGTAATTCATATGTTTTCAGGACGTTGTTAAAAGGTATTCAAACACGCTACAGAGTTCATCGCAAATCAACAATCAATGATACATCCTTGCGTTGAAGTGTTTTTATCACGCAAAGGTGGCTTAAAATACACGAATGCATGGATGCATCACCACCTTTGCGCGATAAAAATACACAAATGTATGGATGCATCATTGTTGATTTGCGATGAATAACTCTTTAGCGTGTTTTAATACCTAATTGGCATGTATGAAGAAATTAAGAAAAGAGCTTTTATGATGAACAGGGATGTAACTTTTCAGGAAATTTCCTGAATTCTGGAAATTTACTCAAAATATTTGTATTTTCAGGAAATTAAACCAAGTACATAAGAATAGGAAATTGCTCTGTTTAAATGGCATATTTGTGCATTTCAGGAAATTTGATTGTTCATGTGTTACATCTCTGGATGAAATGTAAGCCAGTAAAGAATTTACATTGGCTACAATAGGAAGGAAGTGCCTCTTTTCCCACAATTTTCTTTTACAAAAATAGATTCCAATTCTCATGATATTTTTTTCCCTGTTTTCAGGTCTAGGTTTAAGCATCCTTGTAGATTCAATCCATCTGATCCAGCCGTCTCACATCCTTCAACTGCTGCCGACCCCTAGACCTAAGCATCCACCAATCTTGAACAAAGAGTACTTGCAGACAGCTAGAGGATGGTCCAGAGTCCAACCCAAGACCAGGCCAGACTGGGATGTATGTCATATGCTGCTACAAATGCCATGGCGAACAGATGAAGGGTAAGTTTATTAAGGCTTGGCGTCCAAAGACATTTGCTCAGCCAAGTGACATTCACTCTTGATATTCGCTCTGACTTACTCGCTAAAACAGAACGAATGTCACTCTCACTGAGTGAACATTGATGACAGTGAATGTCACTCACGCATGTTGTACTGCTATATTATATAAACCCAAGAATATCTGGAGCGATCTTCGCTCAAATTCAATCTGAAGTGTAGCGAATATAGTGAAATTTGTTAAGTGAATGTCGCTTACTGTTGGAGCGAAGTTTTCTTGGTCGGGTGAGCGAATGTCACTCGGGCGAGCGAATGTCTTTGTACGCCAAACCTTAAACAACAAATGGAACAGTTTGGTTTTGCAAACTTATTAATTTTGCGCACAAAGTAAACAATCCTAAACTAATTCTATGTAATTCAATCCTTAGTTGAGATGTTTAAGGTACTTTGAAACTTTATTTTGAAACAATTGATTCAAGAAACCTTGTTTTATTTTTGTTTATTAGGCACAAAGCATAATATTGCAAAAACTTGATGGTGAAAAAAAATCCTCAGTAACTTGCTTGAAAGATAACTCTCAATGGCAATTCTTTTCAATATTTCACAGACGTCATGAAACATGATTGCTATAAGATAATAAGGCCTTGTCCTTCCAACATTAGGCAACAGATTTGTGTTTTGCTTATAGATTTACATAGTAGCACACAAACAAGTTGGCAAGCACTGCAAAATTAGTAATTTTACTTCGAAATCTCGAGATCTTCGAGATTCCATGAGAGTCCGGTTGCGCATGCGTAGTCATAATCGTTGCGTACATGTGCAGCAACTGCACATATTTGTCGTATTCTTGCCCATGAAAATTTGATTTTTCATTCGTTACGGGACTAATCGTTTCGTAATTATGGGAGATAATAATACACAAACATCTGTGGAACCCGCTGGGACCACGAAAACTAAAAAACCTGCCGAGAAACTAGAGAAAACGGCAAAAAAGAAAGCAGTGACACTGTCAGTGTCAAATGCTAAGTCGCCGAATTCGGCAACTATGCGATCGGCGACCGCCGAATCTGCTGTTGATAAATCCTCTGTCGATGCATCGGCAAGAGGTAAAACCAAACGAAAGGATGATATTTCTGTTCGAATGGATAATTTTGAAACTATGTTCACCAATCATCTCGAAGCTAACAAATCTTTCCAAGAGAATATATTGGCAGCTCTGATGGGCGCCGATGGTGATGAAAATCATGACAATGACGAAGCTCATGTCAGCATGGATACAGGAGCTGGAAGCTCACTGAACTTTGGCATTACACATATGGCCAGTACAAGCCTAACTGATCACCTTAGTGACAGTGAGGAGGAAACAGACTCTGACAAAGTCAAAGGTAAGACTGTTCCTCCAGTATCAGTGGTTGATAAAAAAGAGACGTCTAAACCAGAAAATAAAAATGAAAACAAAGGCTTTGCAGCTGCATTTGCGGAGGACACTGGGGTAGGTGGCAACATCCGCGATGATGTAGCGACCACCTTGAATTTTGCGCTCCGGGAAAAACTGGAGGATAAAAAGATGAGTGATACAATTGACAAACATAAGCAACCACTCAACTGCGAGGCCCTGCTGGTCCCTAAAGTAAACGAGCCTATCTGGAACAACATACAACCAACAACC
>JXSR01S072435.1:36708-49755 GCA_000969725.1 Ophiothrix spiculata
AACTAAGAATTACACTATAATGCACTAACAATGTTAAATACTTAACCCTATGTCACTTTGGATTGTAAATTTGTCATAATAGTGTAGGCGCAAAATGTAATGAATTAAAGTCCCGTGAGCATTTCATGAAGAAAGTTGGCCACCTTTATAGATACCTTCAGGAGATCTTGAAGAACAGAACAAATGATGTTGCCAAAAATGTAGTCGCGTAGGGGGCGTTTCCTGCTCTCTTTTTCAAAATGGCCCCAAAATACCAAAAATGTTCAGAAAGTGCTATTTTTACAATGAAGTTTCAATGAAAATGTACTAGACGAGACGTCAAGCTGTTTATATTGAACCGGAAATAACTAGGATATGAAGATGTCGCCGTATGCACATATCAATTTCAAAATGGCCGCCAAAATAGCATATTTCTATAAAACTTAAACAAAACAGTCTTTATATGCCTAATATCATAAACAATCAGCAGAAAGGAAATTTGAGGGTTACAGCAAGATCATTATATACTACCTCCACCGAGTAAAGTCGATAATTAGGTTTATGTTTCATTCCTATTAATGTTGTAAACAACTTGCAAATCCAAAACAGCGCTCAAAATTATATCTATAGCAGCCACCAAATTTCTATTTCCCCCTAAAAACATTCCAAATAAATAAATCAGAATGGCTCTAAATCTAAAAATCTCTCCACAAATCATATTATAATATGCTTTTAATCCAGGTGGCGCCCAAAATGAGCTTTAAATTAACCACCAAAATATATATTACATTTTTTTAAATGCAATTGAAAGACTTTATTATCAAGTTGCTTATGCTGTTTAAAAACAGCATAAGCAACTTGATATCTGTCAAATAGTCAATGGAATATGGTTCCATGCAATACAAAAGACACCTTTGTAAACAAATATAACCATTTGCATGTTTAACATCCCAAATGGTGCGAAAAATGAAGCCAAAAATTGTTGGAAATTTCATTTTTTCGAAATATTTTGGTGTTTTTGCAGCCATTTTTTACCTTATTATGGGAGTTGTTTTGAATTTGTAGATATGTCACAACATGATTCATGAAGAATTACTTCAGTTGTTATCCCCAAAACCAATTTTCTTCTATTGTCTTGAATGCTTTATGTTTTGTATGCCTTTCTCATGTCACTCTGACACATTTTGTGAGAGTAAATAGTAAAGTGACGACCGTTTTATATGTCACTTTATGCTCCATTTCGGATATAAAATATAATTACAACTGTACATATTTCTTGAGTACAAAGGTTTCTGTTGTAACACTCAGAGACATTTAACATTGATTAAAAAACATGTTTTATGTTTTAATTCCATTTTAATGTATGTAAATCTAACCCGGTTTTGAACCTGAAAAACAGTATCATGGTAGTCATTTTAGATACTAATATCATTTTGGGCGCCATCTTTAATTTTAAACATGCGTTAAGTATAATTTTGGAAGAATTGTTCATGATGTATACTTTCAAGGCTATTTTACATTGATAATGCCACCATAATGTCACTCTAACCAACTTAACATGAAAAGTAGTATTTTTTGTCGTGTTTGTTTTAAAAAATGGGGACCATTTTGGATCCGTTATCATCTTTATTGGAAATTAAATGCAAAAGGTAACTTATTCAAGGTAATGTTTGGTATTTCGGGGCCATTTTGAAAAAGGTCCAGGAAACGGTCCTGATGCGGCTACATTTTTGGCAACATTTTGTTTTCTATTCTACATGATCCTCTGAAGGTAGCTATAAAAGTGGCTGAATTTCTTCATGAAATGTTTGGGATTTTTTCTGCGACATCGTGCTCTTACATCTTTATGGTACTAGTATTCACTTTGTAAAAAGGTATTAAAGCGCCCTCATACATGACAATATGAGTACATGGTACATTTATGTGTACCTTGGACAGAATAGTAATGCTTTGAGAAACAAATCTTATTTTTAATACGGTATTCCATTTGGTATATCACTTTATGACTAACAAATATGATATATTTGGCGGCCATTTTGAAATTGGGCTTAAAGCGCCCTCCTACGCATCTAGAATTTTGGCAACATTGTTTTCCATGTTACTAAGGGCCCACTTAAAATGTCTAGATAGGTGTCTTGGTTTCTTCACGAAATGCTCACGGCATTTCATCTTGCTCCTTAACTATAAGACAGATTTTTTGTCACCTTAATTATCGCAAGTTTAAACTAATTTTGTTCATATAATAGATATAGAAGGGAGACACCAGACCCAGCGCCATTTTTATTTCGGCCACACCTAACTGATGACGCAATGCATCTTGTTTTATTCAAAAAAGATGATCATCTTTGCGTACTGTTGACATAAAGTAGAAATTGCACAGTTCACCTTTGCCCGCAACCAAATCTCTGCACTCAAGTTAATAGTGACGGGACTTGAGTTAAAGGGCACAGGAAATGCAATTTCAAGTTTACATTAAAATTATATTTAAAGTTTACATTAAAATTAAGATGAGAAATCGTGGAATACATTGATTTAGATTCCATGATTTCTCATCTTTACATTAAAATAAAGATGAGAAATCATGGAATCTAAAACAATATATTTCATAATTATTTGGAGCTTTGTTTTAGTGGTATTATAATGATAATTAATATAATTTTAGGTCAAGTCTAGCTGGAGGGCTGGCATGTTCAATATTTCACAAATGATAACATCATTTGTGCCAGTGATTTAGTAGTGAAATACTGGTGATTAGGGTGATGAATAGACTTTTATTCATTGATGTCTATTAAAAAATAGAAATATTACAGCTATTGTGTTCTTTTTATGGCCCTATTTTGGGAAATGGAATTTTCTGAAAAGACTTGGGAGTAAGTCTACCACTTCATTTCCTTTGCCCTTTAACCCGAATACCCCTACTTAGCCCATGGCTTGTGACGCCATAATACACTCAGACCCCTGTACTGCTTGCTGAGTGTATTATGGCTGATGATGCCATAATACACTCGGCAAGCAGTACATGGGTCTGGTATATATATCTTGCATATCTATGATCTCCATTACTTTTCAGTGGATTTACCATGTGTATTGTACAAATTCACATGCGTCAAGTAATACACAATAATTAGATCAGTCATTTAGTCAAAGGTACTTCATGTTGGCAAACAGTGTCAACATTTGAAATGTTGAAGTTAGGGGAGCACCATTTGATTTCCAGGGGAGGCATGGAAGGTTTTTAAAAATCTTGACTCACAGATAAGGGAAAAACTTTTTCTACCTACATCAGGGTAAAGAACAAGATGTGAAATAAAAATCACGTCGCCTTTGGTAGCTAGAAAAAATTGATCCGACACAACTTCCATGCCCCTCCTGCATGAATATCAAATGGTGCACTCCTTGGTAGTTTTGATTTAGAGACATGAAGAACCTTTCTCTGGAAATTTAGGATAACAGTTTTTTCACAGCATCCAATCAAACCATGAATCAAACATAGAAAATAAAGTAATAAAATCCAACAAAGAATACTCTTGGTCTTTCTATTTTAATCAATATAAGCTCACATAATATTAATTAACAAATACAGAATTACATTATTATATACAATATTTTGTACAATCTATAAACATTTTATAAAAAAGAAGCTTTTTTGACAATGGACGGATAGGTATGTGGAAATACGATGGACGGATAGCTATTTGACAATTGGATGGACGGATAGTCATATTGTGACAATCAGACAGAGAGTCATGTGACAATCAGTTGGTTGGATAGAATATCTAATTGAGTAGACTTGCTCTGATTGGGTAGACTTGCCCTGATTATATGTCATTCATTAAGTACGCGTTGAAATTGTAAATCTAATTGGGCAGTTGGTAACTTATACGCATTCATTACTCTCAATAACTGCACGCTGCGTAGTGCGTTGTACAATTCCATGTACGCGTAATATGCTCGCGCTTGTATGGCAAGTTTCATTTTAAAAGAAAGGTAAATCTATATTACAATGATTAACATTGGACGATGGATGGTTGTATTTTCTATGTTTTATTGAAATAGCAAACTCATCTTTGAAAAATAATGCTGTTTAGTTTCTTAACAATTATATTCTAATCATTGTCGTGTATGAATTAGATTAATAACTGCTCTTTACTTGGCGCTCGTAAAATTGCACAGAAATAATGCACCTTGTGCTGAAGTCGGAAGTTGTCCAACTCAACTTGGCTGCGCCTTGTGAGTGCAGACAACTTCAACTTCAGCACACGGTGCATTATTTTTGTACAATTTCACTCGCGTCAAGTAATACGCAGTTATTAATCTATAATTAATCAATATTTTACCTGGGGTAGTGGCTATTAAGGCCTTCATGTTTCAAACTGGGGTGACTTTGAACAAGGATTTTCAAGCCTTTCTTCCAAATAGCTTGCTAGACGATTTTTTTCTCTATATTCTATCAATTGTTTTGATCCCAACTAAGCTTACACAGAAAAGTGTCATGTTGCCGTCAATCATATATATTTCTTTGTCCAAAGTCACCCCAAATTTAATGCAAAATCATGGGATGCAATTGGGTATGGCCTATTGTACAAGGGTTATCAGGTATCATATTATAATAATGGTGGGTGCATGATCCCTTTATGTTTCCTATCCAACTAATGAGCTTGAGCTTCCATTCTTCTTTATTCCTAGACTAACAAAAGTTTGATGACACCCCCCCCCCCTCCAAAATCATGCATTTCAGGGGCCCACAATGTAAAGCATAAGGCAATGCAATATGTAAAGATCACAATAGCCATTCATAGCGTTCACACATCCCCAAAAATAACATACAGAAAAATTCTAGAAACACCAAAAGAAAAAATATTGTAAATGAAACGGTATGTTTTTCTGTTGTATCCAAAATCGCTCCTGCATCCAAAGTCACTTGATTTACAGCACAGATTTTGGATATATTATATAATGAACAGATTTCCTTGTCTTTAACATTTTTAATTGAGTTTCACTGTCTGTATCACATGTATCAATGTTACACTTGGCTTGCACATTGTTTCTTTTTACATTTGTGTAACTTGGAAATAAAGTGGTACACTTGTTTGCTGTACAGATTTGCTATGTTCAAATGCTCGTGACTTTCAATGGAAATTTAATGATTTTGATAATAATAGAATTTCATCAGCTCATGACAATGCAGATGTTAGTTGTTTCTTCAAGCCCCCGGTTACTTGGGCATGATCAGCATAATTGTCATGAAAGTGCAAGAGATTTTTACAAAGCAGACTAAGACTTGACGGGAGACTCTGTGCTTGAAGTCGAAGTCAGAGGATTTTGTCGGGGAATCTGTATGCTTACAGGGAACAATTATGGCAGAGTTCCCCTGCCAGGACCAGGGTAACCTAGGATGGAGAAACAAGTGAAACAAGCATAATGGCTGTATCTTTAAAAAGATCCTGACCAAAGAGTAAACTGATTTGGATGAAATACCAAGCCATCTGGTGAAACTTACGTTCATCACTTTAAACCCCAAAATCTGGTCTAAAGAGAATTCCAAGTTGGGCAAATATTCATAAAAAGTTGCATACTCTAGTTGGCAATTAACCCATTTGCTTGCCTGTCAAACTAACGATAAATAAGGGGCCCGCTTCAAAACTCAACCGCCGGTTGTCTGCCAGTTCTGGGCGGTTGGCTATTGTCCATTCCAGTTGAACCGCTCATACCAGCAGGCAACCACTGGTTGAGTTAAGTGGCCCCTAGGAGACATTTAGTTACAAACTAAATGTAGCAGCACTTCATAGATACCATATCCACATGTCCGTCCAATATTTGCCATCTGGCAAACCATTCAAATCAATAAATATGGCCGCAGTAAAAGTTTGGCAAATCATCATACCACAGATTGCCAGTATATGGCATGTTTTTCCAGTTTCTGATTCACTTCATTGTGACAATGTGGCTGATAAATTGCGATAAGTTATACCAATTCTGATTAAAGACGAATACAGCTTATATTTTAGCATGTGTTTAGCCAATCATATCTGTTGGTGTTGTGGTAAATCCCATGTTTTGAAGCAAAACATGATGTGCCATATACTGGTGGAAACATTATTAGAGTATATTTGGCCTTTCTTGGCACATTTATATGAAATAAGTCAATGATAACAGAATGATTATTCAAAAGATGGGTAATGGTGTAGTTTAGGACCCTGTTCATAATAAGGAACAAAAGTCCCTAATTCTTCAAGCTAAATGATCCAAAGAAGCTAAAACAGTTAAATTGTTATCTAGACAACAAGGTTAATATTTCGTAAGGAGAGCAGGCTTCGAATAATGAGGGAAATAATATGGGGTAAAACAACAAGGTTGTTAAAACAAATCGTAAAAAGCACTAAAATTGCCAAATTTTGTCAAGGTTTTTGTCCCCAAACACCGCTGAAAATGCTCACAAATCTAAAAAAAACTCACCTTTATCGATGAAGCTTTGTTTCCATTGATCAAAAATGTTGTTTAAATGTCTGAAAGATTGCCGAGTTTTCATAAAAGAGTGAGATTTTGAAGCAAAAATAAAGCCAAAATCGGCCATTTTTGATGATGGCACACTGCCAAACATTTCAGTAAAACGCTTGATGGTTGGTTATTAATTGCGCCGTGATCTTAACGCGTTCTCTGGTAGGTTGAATGTTGCGTTAAATTATGCGGTGATCAAAATACACAAATGGAGACAATCGCGGAAGTCTGGCTTTTGGACCAAAAAATGAAGGTAAATTTATGGTAAGTTTAGATTGATGGGTAAACTTGATATGGGATTTATTGAAAACCTTGATAATTTAGAATTATTTTGTTTTTGATTTAAAACTATAGAAGCTGTTTTGTTCCTTATTATGAACAGGGTCCCAAACTACACCATTGCCAAAAGATGATTCGTATAAGTGGATATGGTATGGGCCCCGAAGTTACATATTAATTGTACATGTTCCAGAATTTATGAAATTAATATCCTAGCCATATGAATTTCATCGATATATATTTTGTTATCGGACTACTTTGCCCCTTGCCATAATAGGTCCAAGTCTTGGCTTGTCTCTGATAGCTAGTTCTTGTACTAGTGCAGCTTTAGTTGTACTCATGCCACTGCTTACGACTTGATCTGCAATGAATAAACCCTGAAAACAGATAAAAATGGAAACATTTTGTAAGCTACTGTATTCACAATTGAAGTTCAATTAGTTTATTGTAATCAACTTTCATTAGTATTAAGTTTAGCACAGCCACTTGCTCTCATGTATTTCATCTGTTCATGTGAAATTTTTAAATTTTTAACCTACAAACATTGTACAGTGTGAGTCAAAATGAAGTTGACCGAGATTCAAAACTGTATAACAAAAGAACTACTGATATTTAACACAATTGTTACGCATCTTAGAAATGTGCAGACTCTTCTGCTTATGAGAAGTTGTAGTAAAAAAACACATTTTACAAGCTGTCCACGGAATCGATGAGCGAACAAAATGCAAAGTAAGTACTTCAGCTCTGCAGTCACCTGTTACTAAAACCCTGTCTTCTTTTGGCAAAGATTGATGCAATTTGGAGGTCTGTCATTTCTGTTCACAATCCAAGTCTCAGATCCTCATGTTCCTCTTTTGCACTTAACAATTCTGGCTTACAATTTGCTTTAGCTTTGCTCTGCAAAACGTCTTTGAACCTCTAAAGGCCTGTGTGTTTTCAATTAGGTTTCAACTACAAACTGCCTTGTTAGAAGGTGTCATATGATGTACAACTTCCAGTACCAACGGCCAGCTTTACAAATTCATTGTCAGGCAGGTTCTAAACTGGTTTCATGCATACAATTGGTTGATATTTGAATTTGAAATTTGAATTTGAAACTCCTGCATCAAAATCATAGTTGTTAAATGGTTCTGTTTAAGTTTTCCTTTCATTTAAAGATCAGCATATCATGGACAGCTTTTCCTATGAATGACCAATCTCCTTGATTCAATGTTTAAATATCAGTCAAAGGAAGGGTAGGGTATTCATAAACATGTAATTACTCTGCTCATGCAATCAAGGGTTTACTTTGCATTTTTAATTGGTTTGCTTATTTATTCCATGGACAGCTCGGAAAATTTGGTTTTTTTACTAAATCAAGCATAACGTCTCTTAGGAATTACAGATTTCCTTCATTCTTTTTTTAAAATAAGCAGAAGAGTCTGCACATGTCCAAGGTGCTTACCAATTGTTTTGAATATCAGTAGTTCTTTTGTTATACAGTTTTGAATCTCGGTCAACTTCATTTTGACTCACGCTGTACAT
Organism: Ophiothrix spiculata; assembly: GCA_000969725.1. Lineage (NCBI taxonomy): Eukaryota > Metazoa > Echinodermata > Ophiuroidea > Amphilepidida > Ophiotrichidae > Ophiothrix > Ophiothrix spiculata. The sequence continues at coordinate 44,989 of JXSR01S072435.1, forward strand.
GCATGTGGATAGAATCTCAAAGATCTCTCATATAAGCTCACTCTCAATGAATCAAGCTGATTTCTTAAATGTCACAATTATTTTGCATTTGAAAGAGAAAATTTATTTCCAATTGAGATTATAGATTGGCTTTTGGATATAAAATGGTCAATATTTTTTTCAATAAAAGTATAGAAACTAATCAATCTTGAAATAATGATGAAGATTCATACGTAATAATCAATCAATGGTTTTGGCTTTAAAGTGGCAGTAACTGCGACTGTACTAAGCGGGTTAGTGCATTGGTTCTTCCCTCGTTTTGCATCACTGAGTTCTGGCCATGATACATACCTTTGGTGCGGTTGATGCCTGTATACCAACAGATCTGGTTTTAATGCCATGTAACCTATTTAGTCTACTAGTTGCTGATAGCTGCCTGGTCTTATCTGAAGGATAGGCCCCAGCTTTCGGCCTTGGCACCAAACCCAAATCTCCCATCTGATAATGTGGCAATGTGCCAAGGCTCTTAGACAGAGGCGACAGAGATGTCAATCTGTATGGAAAAAAAGAAATAAACATATGCTTAAATAATAAGGATACCCTGGTCAAATGTAAAATATAAATCTTACATTGAAACCAACAAAATATATCATTGTAAATGAAGGAATTTCACAAATATGTATTATCTATATCTTTGGTCACTATAGCTCTTGTATTGTACATGGTGTTTCTTAAACAGACATGAGAATGAGAAATGATTCAAAATGGGCTTATTTGCAAGAATTTTGACCCCAAAAATCCAGGAATTCCTGACAATTCAGGCAGATTCTCATGCCTACCAACATCATTATATCAGGGCTGATGCACATGCATGACTTGTTACTAACAAAATAAAATCCTCACTATGGAATGCATCAAACCGACATTACATATGCACATGGTATGGCAGTGTAAGTCCTCAACTCTCAATCATGGGAACTGAGCCGTGGGCTTGAATTCGGAGGGTGCAGGTCAAGTAAGATACTTAACCTCAGGTGCTGCTCGGGACCCAATAGTCAAAGGGACACCATCATTCTTCAGTGCTGAAAAGGTAATAGATTTCCAAGCCTTAAGGACTTAGGTGTGGTGATCCCCACACAGCAAATATTACAAAAAGTGAATTCTGGACAATCTCTTTGAAAAAGAAATTTGCCACTCAGACCTTTGTAAATACACATCGTTCCCTTTCTATACGTACCCCACTCTAAGGCTTCGCCTTGACCCAGGAATGGTTGAGCCACTCTTTGTCCTATACACCGTTTCTTCATCAGCTAAGAAATCCCCGGGTGACGGGCCTACACCGATGGCTGCTGCACTGTTGAGGATCACCAACAGATTCTCTAACATGTTATCTCTTTCCGTCACTTTGTTTAAATCCATCTCATTGGGCTTTACTGGCTCACTTGGTTGACCCTGTGGTAATCAAAACATATAAATATTCACTGAGTGATATCTATGGAATACCCATGTGATACCCGTGAGGTATCCATGTGATACCCATGACGTGTCTATGTGATGTCCATCTCAATGGGTTTTACTCATTTGGTTGACCCTGTGGTAATCAAAACATATAAATATTCACTGAGTGATACCCATGAAGTGCCCATGTGATACCCATGAGGTGCCCATGTGATACCCATGAGGTGCCCATGTGATATCCATCTCATCCTCACTTGGTTGACCCTGTGGTAATCAAAACATATAAATATTCATTGAGTGATACCCATGAAGTGCCCCTGTGATACCCATGACATGTCTATGTGATGTCCATCTCATTGGGTTTTACTCATTTGGTTGACCCTGCGGTATTCAATTTAAAACATATAAATATTCACCGAGTGATACCCATGAAGTGCCCATGTGATACCCATGAGGTGCCCAAGTGATACCCATGAGCAGTGTTTCCAGTTTTTGAGCTTGCGCCAATTCGAGCAAGTTTGACAAAGTTTGAAAGGTGCTTGCCCCAAAATCATGAGCTGTGGCTGAAAATAAAGCTAGAAAAATATCTTTCTCCCACATTTTCAGAACTCGTTGCGCCAATTTTCACCGCTCCTGCGCCAATGGCACGCCATACGGCCTTAGCAGAAACACTGCCCATGAGGTATCCATGTGATACCCATGACGTGTCTATGTGATATCCATCTCATTGGGTTTTACTGACTCACTTGGTTGACCCTGCGGTATTCAAAACACGTGACACATATACTTCCATTCAATGAAGTAAATTAAATAATAGTTTAATAGGAAAGTCAACATGTATACTCTCATTCATCTGAATAAATAATATAAATATTAGAAATTGAATCGAGACAACCAGAAATATACTCACGAGTAACCAACGTTGCGGGTGATACCATCACCCTTTAGCTAGGATATGATGTTGTAGACCTTGTACAGGGTGGTTCAAAAAACTCAAAACCCAAGTTCAAAGTCATTTTTTACTTAGCAATTGTACTTCAGTTGGCAAAGGCATCATGTGGGATAGGTTTTAAACCATTCCTGCATTTTTGCAAGTTTTGATCATTGGCTTTTAAGATACAGTCCATTATTAAATTATTGCTTCAAAGTGGCTTGTCCACGATTGCTTCTTTCTTCTTCTGACTTAAACCTTTCAATGGATTGTACAACATTGATGTGCAATCAATTTAAGTACTCTAACCTGCACGTATTGCACTGCATGTTGTGTTACGGGCGTTCCCTGCTTGAATTTAAGGCATTTTCAATGCATTTTTCTAGCTGATCTTTCTATGTAATCTCGTCACTTTACAGCACCTAAGGGCCTGAAATCTATCTGACAACGATTAAATGACTAAGTCTAACCACTCTGTTGGAAAACATTTACAGAAGAAGACAAAACAAACAAAAACAAACAAACAATCAAAATTACGCGAGCTGGAGTTCAGAGGCCTCTTGTATGAACCGGTAATCTAAACCGCACCACTACGTTGCTGAAACTTGGGCTTCACCATCTGAAGCTATGTTCAGGTACATCATTCAACTCAAAATTGATGATCAATCACTTTCATCAGATAAACATGCGAATTTAACCTGCAGTGCAAAACGTGTGGAACCAAATACAGTGCAGATCAAGGAGAACAGATTGAAGACAAAAACAAAGAAAAGCCTTCGTGGACAAGCCACTTTGAAGGAGAGTTTACATAAAGAGCTGTATTTTAAGACCTAATGATGCAAATTGCATAAAACTTTCAGGGATGGTTTTAAAGGTATTAACAATAATTCCTGTGCAAATTAAAGTTGATTGAGGTACAATTACTGTCTAAAACGTGACCTTGAACTTGGATTCTAAGTTTTTTGATCCACCCTGTAGCTTGTTGTTTCAGCTAGATGACGTCATAGGATGCTGAGAAGACATCATCTTGCAAGTTTAAGTTCTTATTGATCTGTCCCATGCTTGAGTCATGAATTTGACATTGACGATGTCAAGATCCTAGATAGAGACAGTCGGTGGTTTGAAAGAGGAGTTAAGGAGGTCATCTAGGTGAGGGCGGAAGAACCGGCCCTAAATCGCTCAGGAGGGGTGCACAATTTATCTCACGTATGGGACAGATCAATAAGAACTTTACCTCGCAAGATGACGTCTTCTCAACATCCTATGACGTCATCTAGCTAGAACAACAAGCTACAAGGTCTACAACATCATAACCTAGCTAAAGGGTGATGGTATCACCCACAACATCGGTTACTCGTGAGTATACTTCTGGTTGTCTCGATTCAATTTATAATATTTATAATAGGAAAGTCCTATTTACTAATGGCAGTCATGCACATTTTCCATTCTGATGGGCTAGGTTGGAATTTTCTAGTAAAGCCATTACCTTTCAAATACATTTTATACACCAGTCAATATTTTTATTATTTTGCTGGTGCACAGTTGCCAGTCCAGTAATAATCAAGAAAGTATGATATCGTACTTATTTGGTATAACACCATTTTTATTCATATAAGCCATTGCACATTTTTAAAGAAATGCACAAGAGTTTACAAAAACTACCAAGGACTCTTGTTTTCTATGCAGCTTTGCCCTTTCATGACATGTCAGGGGTCCGTGGCCAAGTGGTTAGAGCATTGGACTCATGATCTGATTATCGTGGGTTCGAATCCCAGCACTGGCACTTGAGCTACAAAATGCCCCTAAAGCAATTATTGTCACGTCTAAATGATTAGCCAAAATATATATGACCGATTAGTCTAGTTTAAAATTGAGTGGTGTACGTGCCAGCTTGGCGTTATGCAGCAAAGCTGCCCTGCCGAGTATCCAATGGATTCGATTTAAACAGACAGACAGACAGACATCAGTTTTCTTATATTGGAAAACTGCACTTACCTTGAGTATTTTATGCATAGATAATGCAGCCTCAGCCAATATCCTCTCTAGATTCATCTTATTCCATGAGGTGCCCATGTGATACCCATGAGGTGCCAATGTGATACCCATGAGATGCCTATGTGATACTGCACTTACCTTGATGAGTATTTTATGTATAGATAATGCAGCCTCAGCCAATATCCTCTCTAGATTCATCTTATTCCATGAGGTGCCCATGTGATACCCATGAGGTGCCCATACTGCACTTACCTTGAGTATTCTATGCATAGATAACGCAGCCTCCGCCAATTCCATGAGGTGCCCATGTGATACCCATGAGGTGCCCACGTGATACCCATGAGGTGCCCATGTGATACTGCACTTACCTTGAGTATTCTATGCATAGATAACGCAGCCTCCGC
>JXSR01S072446.1:85527-97781 GCA_000969725.1 Ophiothrix spiculata
TTTTAGACAGTACAAACATTATTTTGCGGGCTACACATGATGAACATTATCATCGAACTCGAAATTTTACAATGTTGAGTCATAATTCTATTGCAGATTTAAACTTGGATTTATAACATCATAGGTTACTTTGAAGATGCCGTAAACTTTAGATCGTTTTCTTTAAAGTAAATTAGTCTTTCGAAGTGATACCATGAACTTAAAACCTTAGATTCTTTTCCTTAAAAGTAAACTAATCTTCTGTCGTGATGCCATAAGCTTTAGATCAGTTTTTAAATGTAAATCAACCTTTTGATTCTAGATTTTATACGTTAAAAGTTAAAATGACAATTAACCTTTAAGTTTTTGTGTGTGAGAACATAATTATCAGATCTATAAAAATAGATGTACAAATAAATAAATAAATAAATAGATAAATAAAACAAAAATAAAAATGAAAATAAAATAATGACCTGTCGCTGGGAAACACATAAAGTGCTTTCTTTGCCACGTAGGCCTACATGTGCATATTGAGAGAAGAAGAAGCAATGACAGCAGCTTTCATCTAGAAATTCATGAATCGAGTTCATATAGGTCACTTTATTAGAAATCAGGGGATACTTACAGACTTGATAATAAATATTGAATATATTGTTTCTTTTGGTTACATCTTGAATAATCCGCCATATCTCAGTATAATTATGACAACTCCAGGAAGGTGTGTTTTTTCATATTTGTTTGTAACTATACATGTAAACTTTAAACCATTTATTTATTTGTGTGCATATCTAGGTTATACAGAGACAGTGGGGAACCTGAAAGCACAAAAACCTCTCGAAATTGGGTCCAAACTTGTGTACAATAATACGGAATAAAGGAAATTGAAATTGCCGTAGTCTCGTAGTTTCTTCATTGCATTGCCTGGACAGATGAAATTTTACAGGGTTGTTTTACATATTATTGGTTATAAATTATGTCCAGTAACTTTTTCGCATGGTATCCATAAAAAGGGCCTGGACATGCGGATATTCCACTCGTGATTGGAGAGTTCTGACCAATGCTGACGAGTATCTCAGCACAAGGATCATGCACAGCCTAAAGTCATTCTTCTATATACATTGGTTGTTTGATGGAACTTGTTGTTCATCGATGTGTTACTTCAGCCGAGAAGTCCTCGATAGAGTTCATATCTGAAGATCTTACCAAAAATAGCAAGTGTTCAACAGCATGATCTTATATATATATATATATATATATAATAAAAAAAAAAGCTCGTTGAATATTTGTATATACTTCCAAGATGGACGCATCGGAGCAGCAGATGTACAGAGTAGGATTATACTGAAGCACGCATGCTATTAACAATTCATTCAGAGGAAGGTGACACCGCCTTCTGGGTGCTTTACATGCAGGTGGAAAATCGGCTCTGATCACCTCAGAAGGCTGTTCCCATCAGCACCAATACAGATGCATTCTAGAAGCCTTGATTGTGTCATTGGCTAGAGGCATCTTTGGAAACAATGTTGTGCTCCACTATAAGAACACGCACCTCCGTCGTGTTTGTACAGTCTGGGCTTTCCTGAGCAGATCCGGGTGTTGAGTTCTTGCCTTGTCCGGTAACATCTTCGGATTTTAAACCTAATGAGAGCTCTGTGTTAAGAAACAGGTTGGATTAACAGCGTATTGTATTAATCCACCGAGGTGAAGGAGTTTTATTAATTTGGGCTGTGTTTGGTGCTTTGGCTGAGATACCCTAAAGAACTCTTCAATCACAAATGGAAAGCATGCCATGGAGAGTCATGACGTTGTACGCTTCTCAATTATGGCATCTCTAGGTAACGGTAAATATGGCAAATTCAGTTTCCTCTGTTTGATATTACTGTGCACAGCTTTGGACCTATTTCTGAGTTATTTGTATTTTCAAGTTTTCCATTGTCACCATGTCATTTCATGAGCTTTAAAGTGCCCTTGATTTGAAGTTTATAAGTGTTGTTACGAACATGAGAAAGCACACGTCTCTAAAATTGGTATATACATACCGAGATATCGCGGGTTATACTAGATGGAAACCAACAGATATATTCCATATTTAATGTCAAGTCTGTATACTTTAATCATGTTAATAGTAATGTGAATTCATTTTGTCAAAATTAACTCTACTGATTGCTTCCTCCGTTTTTCTACCAGAACCTTGTGATGGATTTATTTGTAACAATGGACGATGTATTTCATCAAATGCAAAATGTGACGGAGAAATTGACTGCAGCACAGCTGAAGATGAGGATAACTGCGACAAGTATCCGGTGACATCAACAACAAATTCAATTCGTGAGACTACAAGTCCGCCAGGAGGTGAATTTTTGACCATTTGCTTAAAGCAGATAAAGTGTTAGGTTCTATAAGTTTAAGATCACGAGTGCTGATGCAAAAATACAATTTGTTATGCAGATATTGTTTACACTAAATTCAAATTTAAAAAAAATAAATAATCAATGAAATACTGCGAACATTTTGATTTGGAAGTTTGATTAAGACTTTCAGAAATTTAAAAAAAAAATATATATACTCATTTTTTCTTTAAGTTATTTTCTAAAACATGTATTAATGTGATGTGTCAAGAGGGCGGTAATATTCTAAATCATAGAAAACACATTAATTAAAAAAATTCGACTTTACGCTTTTTTGATATTAAAGTGATTTTTTTTAAATATTTATGAGTGATTTTTACACAATATGCAAAAATGAAAACATCAAAACACGTTTTAGAGTATAGGGGTTGAAGGTGAAACTTTGCATGCATTGTTATAGTACCAATAAAGATAATTGTTCAAAACAAAAAAGTGAAAAGGGGTAAGAAAATATTGGGAATGATTTTAAACTTGACCAATGCCCTTTTAACATACCTACTATAATAAAGCTACGTGTATAATAAAGCTGAGGCGAGGACCAATTTTACTTTTTCTCTTATATAGAATCTTGTGAAGGTTTTGTTTGTAATGATGGGAAGTGCATTTCAAAAACTGCAAAATGTGACGGAGGAATTGACTGCAGCTGAGGATGAAGATAACTGCGACTTGCATCCGGAAATTTCGACTATACAGATGGAGACAACAAGTCAACCACAAGGTAATTTATTGCGCATTTCTCTACAAAATTATGTATTTATAACAAAATATGAAAACATTTATTGCAAAATGCCAATGAAATTTGGAAAATATCTCAACTACCATACTTGTTGTGAATTACCGATTGTTTTTTTTAGTGTTATCAGGAGACCTCTTTTTTATTACATTTGAGACTAAAGTCACAATACAACGTAAGAACAATTAAGAAGAGTGATATGACAACCGATAGTTTAATAGTTGTGTTTGTTTTCTACCCAGAATCTTGTGATGGTTTCCTTTGTGATAATGGGCGATGTATTCCATCAAGTGCAAAATGTGACGAAGTAATTGACTGCAGTACAGCCGAAGATGAAGATGACTGTGGCGTATATCTGGAAACATCTACATCAACAGAAATACCAGAGACCGACAGTTCTTCACCAGGTTAACATTAACACTTAAGTGTACAAGGGGGGGGGGGGTTCATTTGGACCCTGGATTTTGTAATAAAAACGCAACATAACACAATAAACGGTTGTATGTAATTGTCAAGATAGGGGTTGCGCATGTTTGGTACAAAAACAAATCAAATCGTTCGTGTCGTTTAGAGACAATTAGCATAAAGTGATGGCGCTGTTAAAATTGTCTTTTTGTCATGTTTTGGCAAAAATGATAGCAGTGGTGGGGTTTTTGACAATTTTGGACCAATTTGTGACAATATCTCAAAAACAAAGAAACTAATCGAAAATTTGAAAAATGCGTTTTTAGATATAACTTTCTAGATTCTAAAAAATAAGATGATTTGAAATTTTACCTAAGCCAAAAATTACACATTCTGGTCCGAAAAGTACCTCACTATCATATTCAGTAGGCAAATCAACTTCTAGAATATATCCTTTCATTTGGATTTAATTATACGTTTGGCTGAGTTACAGAGCAAAAAAAAAATCTGAAAGCGAAGGGTTGACAAGGCCCTTAACCTGCTTTATTGTTGGCACGAATATGAAACAAATATAATCAGACAAGCCCCCCTCTTTAATGTGACGAGTTGCATATGTTTACCTCTTAGAATTTTGTGACGGTTTTCTTTGCAACAATGGACAATGCATATCACCAAACGGAAAATGTGACGGAGAAATTGACTGCAGTACAGCTGAAGATGAAAATGGCTGTGACTTGAATCCGGAAACTTCAACAACAAAGAAAACACTTGAAACAGCTAGCGCGTCACCGGGTAATATGTTGAAAAATTCTTGATTATTTATTAATAGCTATGTATTAAGAATTAAAAAAATATCTAACACTTACAGAGAAATGGCAAAAAAAAAAAACATTTTTACAACATCTAATAGGGTATTTTATATATAAATGATTGTTTAATCCCGTAATTACACAACTTGGTTGAGTCATATTAATTGTTCTTTCGTAGCGTCAAAGTAATTGTTCTTTCGTTGTGTCAAAGTAAAAAAAAACCTACCGAATTGTATTCGATTTATAAAACTGTCAATCTCCGATTATTAACGACCTTATCTACAGCCTCAGATACTTTTTCATTGCATAGTTTCCTTTTTTCTCCCAGAATCATGTGATGGTTACGTTTGTAACAATGGAAGATGTATTTTCTTAAGTGCAAAATGTGACGGAGCAATTGACTGCAGCACAGCTGAGGACGAAGATAATTGTGGCACATTTCCGAAAACTTCAACTACAAAAATGGTTCTCGAGACAACAAGACCACAACAAGGTGATACATTATGCGTTTTCTAACATATGTAAATTATTCAAAAATAATGAAAAGGTTCTGACAATATATCTCAACCACCGAAAAGTACTTGTTGTGAATTACAAATACTTTTTTTACATTGTCACTCTTATTGATACATAATAAATTCAATTTTAGACAGCACAAACATTTTTGACGGTTACACATGAAGAACATTATCATCGAACTCGAATTTTTGCAATGTTGAGTCATAATTCTATTGCACTTACATATCAAAATGTACAACGTCCGAAACGAAAACAAACGACGGTTTCAAAGAAGTGTTTTCTTCTTTTTAGATTTTTGTGATGGTTTTCTTTGTAACAATGGGCGATGTATTCCATCAAGTGCAAAATGTGACGGAGAAATTGACTGCACTACAGCCGAAGATGAAGATGACTGTCACAAGGATCCAGAAAAATCAACAACAAAGATGGTTGTGGAAACCACAAGACCACAGCCAGGTAAAATACTGTTTATTTTAATCTAGGACACAAACATTTCTTCCAAATAAAACTCAAATTTGCTAAAATGATAGTTACGCGCAGTTCTACATTGATGTTTTGCTATTAATATATTTGTAATAAATTTTCAACCAATGCTTTTGTTTCTTTGCACTTGTGTCTTTTCTAAACATCTATAAGGAGACTGGCATATTAAAAAAAATAGCAGCTTCCTTATTTCTGAATTTTGATTGATAACAAACAATGATTTTAGATAATTTTAGAGTCATTGTTGTTGGAATCTAAAAGTTGTAGATATACTTCAAACGAAAAGAACTTCTTTCTATGTGGAACATCCTGGGTTCGAATGCCAATGTTGAATGATCTTTATATTAAGCTTTATATTAAGATTCCCAAGGTACTAACCATTTATTTATGAAACTCAGGTAGCTGACATTCTATCTGATGCGTAATTTATTTGTTGGATAATCAAAGTTTTACTTTCCTAAAGAATGTGGACGGGTCTGAAATATTTAGAGTGGCATAGTGTGCTTTAAATATATCGATTATTGAACATTTATGGAGTTAACTCAGGCCTCTTAAGATACCAGAAAGCGTTATGTACTACAAAGAATCTGTCTTTATAATTATGTTTCACAATAATTTACAACTCTCTTTTTTCTCTAGATGTTTGTAATGGGCTCCAATGTCAAGACGGGAGATGTATTTCAACAACTGGGATTTGTGACGGAGTAATTGATTGCTTGACTGCTGAAGACGAAGCCAATTGTAATGTGGCATATTCTACAGAAACGATAACAGAAAATTACAGGTAAGTTTGGTGCATTTTACATGTGAGCTTTTGGAATAATGTAGTCATATGGTCTTCTGATAGAGGGTTTGGACGACGCGATACGCACCATGCACGCAGACCGTTCTCGCCGCCATCTTGGTGGGTTCGGAGTAAATAAATGTAAACAAGACAACACAATCGGTTGTAACTTGTGATTGACTTCAAATTATGACTTGAAAATTAAACTAAGTAAATGTACTTTATATTCTTGTCATCATTAGTAATTGTCATCTGGGATTGTGATACTGTTAAAAGTTTATAATATGACGGGACTTTTTGTTTGCCGGCCTATGAAAATCAGGCGGGGCGGCCGCGATTTAGTAGAAGCTAGTAAATTTAGGGCTAGGGATTTCTAAAACGCAAATTTAGTATACATTTTACGTGTCTTTCTATTGGCGCATTAATATTGAAAATGTTACAAAAAAAATATTTTTACCTTTATTCAAATAATAACAAAAGTGCTCCTATAGTGATACACATTATTGTATTATTCTTAATCCGATGGGGTTCACCCATTCGTAGCAAAGGAATTTTAAGTTTCATGAAAGTTCATCTGTGTTGGTATAACATGATGGAAGATTTAAACCTTTTTCACAACACAAAAGTTGAAAACATACCTCGGAATTTTCAAACGAGATCCTTCGTTTTTCATCAGCGAGATGAGACTGACTCAGATCGTGACCTTTCGGTACTTGACCTGAGAACAGTCTCGTAGACTCCCGGAAGTTTGTGTCGACCCCGTCTCGATTCAGCGTCGGTTGGTGCAGTCGGATGTAAGCTGCTTCCTTAACACCCCTTTCAAAGTATCTGGGATCCCTGTCAAGAATCTTTACACTGTCGAGATCCACTTTATGTCCCGGAGATTCGATGTTAAGGTGATTTGAGACTTCTGAAGAGGTGTTGCTTGCTCTTTTATGTTCGTTAAAACGGGTTTTTAGAGCACGCTCAGTTTCTCCAATGTATGACTCATTGCAGCGGCCCTGGCTGTCTAGGCCCTTACAATGAATACTATAAACAACACCAGTAGTATCTTCCTTTTTAGTCTTGTCCTTGGGAGAGACTAACAATTGTCTCAGAGTTCTTGTGGGTTTAAAATAACCATTAATCCCGTAGCTGTTGTAACTTCTCCTCAAGGGTTCAGATACTCCTTTAATGTAAGGAATGGCTACTGAGCCCTTGGTCTTTGGTCTAGAGTCAGAGTTAGCAGAAGGTTGTTTGGGTTTTGGATTAGTTACTTTGTTCACAGCCCAGTTTGGATAGCCACATTTGGTGAGGGCATTGTTTATATGTGACTTTTCCGCAAGTTTGTCCAAATCATCCGTGACGACAGTATCCGCGCGGTGGTACAAAGTACGAATGACTCCCAATTTGTGGTCCAACGGGTGGTTAGAGTTAAAGTTCAGATATTGGTCTGTGTGTGTGCTCTTTCTGTAAATTTGGATCTTTATGGAGCCATCAGGTTTTATAACAGACAAAGTATCTAGAAAGGCGAGAGTATGGTATTCTTCACCCTCGATGGTAAACTTAATGTCTGGATCTAAGGAGTTCAGATGATTTGTGAACTCTTGGGCATAACACTTCTTTAATTTGCAGTGGGTATCATCGACAAGATTGACAAGATTGACAACTTTAGACCGTAGAACGCTAGCTTCAGTGTCCGATAAATTTCTACATGCTGACTCAGTCGCAGTGATGAAATCAACAACTGGTAATTTTGGTTCAGTTACGGCGAAATTTAATCCCCGTGCGAGAACACACAGCTCCGGATCACTACGAATTCGTTGTGAGCAATTCTTGACCCACTTAGAAATACAGTCAGAAGCAATATTATTGTCCAAATTACGTTTGTTCTGAGCACTTTTCTTTTCCACAAGCCCAGCGAATTTCTGTTGTTGACGATGTTTTGATGTCTCGTGTACTTTAAACTCTGACCTTTTAATGCGTGACGTCACTTCCGCTTTGTCGTCAGCTGACAATCCCGCGGCGGTGAACACTGAATTTTCAAGACGATGTTTAAGACGAATTTTAAGTTTATGCACTATTTTAACATAATTGAAATTACACGCGCGACACCGCGGAGGTTTACATGATCAAATCGTAGCAGTAAAGAGGCATATCCACCGTCGTCTTATGAAAATGGTGTTGTGAGTACGATGACATCACGTGCAAACCCTCTATACCCATTTCACGGCGAAGACGAGGGTTAATGGATAATTGGAACTCAGAATGGTTTAAATAATCACATGACGTCATACAATGACACAAGTCAATACATTTTTGTGTTCTTTATCCATAAACGACAGGATAACTCGAAGTATAGGCTTAGGAATAGTTAATGACTAAATATATTTAAAAATGTGGTTTCCCAAAGTTTCCCATGGCACATTGCAAATATAAAATCCAAAATTGGCAAGCTTTCGTTAAAATTACATTTTAGGCTCATTCCAGTGAAAACTAAACCTTTTTTGATTTCAAGCAAAAAATCAGCTTTTTTATTCGACCATATGAGCAGTTTTTACAGTCATACGTTTGTCACTCGGTACATGAAAAGTATTTTCTAATCAGAAATTTTGATTTTTTTCTACCCGTGCATGAATGAGCACATGTTTTAATTCAAAAATGTCACAAACGTTACCAAAAAGTTACACCAAAATGTCACAAACGTTACCATACGTTACCAAACAAAACATTGCATTTAAAGAAATCCTGATGATATAATTTCCTATCACTTTTATGAAGTATTTGTAAATATGTTACCCATCATCTGTGAAAAGCGCAATAAAAAATTCGCTAACATGTCTGAGAATTTTTACTTTGAAGTCATTTGGAGCAAAAAACCCTTTCCATGCGAGGTCACAAACGTTACCGAACGTTACATGAACTTTATTCAGTATTTGGGCAATTATCTTAATCTTTAAACATCTGCATGTCTTGATCCCACCAGTGAGCACCATTATCAACAACAAACTCGTTGATATAATGTTTATGCTAGGTTCTGTGGCCATTTAAAAGTGAAATTTCTCATTTTTTTCGGTCACGAACGTTACTTTGGATTCACCCTTTACTTATTCTTTGTTTAAATCAACAGTTGTGATGGTTTCCCGTGTTACAACGGAACTTGTATACCAGCAGATTCTGTGTGCGATGGTATACCTGACTGTGAATCCAGCGAAGACGAGGTAGATTGTGGTCTTACTGGAGAGCCCGTCACCTGGCTGGTTACTGAAACCTATCTTGATACAACGCTAGGTTCCATATCGACTGAATCAGTCTACACAACGCCAGGTAAATGCTGCGGTTTCCATTTATAACGCAAAACAATACTATTAACAACAACAACATCAACAACACAAAAACAGCAACAACAACGACAGGAACACCGATATTAGCGAAATATTCAACCCTTTTTATGAAACGGTTGTGTACCTTTTTTGCTGCTTTCATACTCATGTAGTTTTGCAGGTTTGTTGATATCTACAAAATGTTATCGCACGACAAGACTTTTCAAGTTGAAATGAATTCAAATTTTAAAGTGACATAGGCGGCAAATGGGCAAAGCGACAAATGTGAAACGAACCAAGCGACAGGGCTGCAAAACTGCAATCTGCAAAGCGACAATAAGTATGAAAGCAGCATATACGTATAAGGTATGCTATCATTCTCATTTCATACAGAAAGTTGTGATAAAACATTAAGCACAGACGGTGATCTACTGGAATCTCCCGATTATCCAGACAATTATCCCAACCAGATTATATGCACATATGTAATCGAAGCTCCAAAAGGAACCATAGTTCAGTTGACTTTCGAGCATTTTGCACTGGAACAAGATGGGGTCGTAGAGGATGTATGTCCACATGATTACGATACATTGACGCTGTATGACGGACGTGATCAATACGCTCCTTTACTTGGTGTTTTCTGTGGCTCGATGATACCCGACACATTTGCTTCAACGGAAGAACATATGTATTTACGTTTTAAATCAGACGAGAGCGTTAGTAGTGCTGGGTACCTGGCCGCCGTACATTTTAAAACAGGTAAAATGTAATGTTTAAATTATCTAAACTTTGTTTTAATTTCAAGGAAGAGCAGATTTTTATTTTAAAATTTTTGTAATAATTGTTGTCTTTGTTATCCGGTTTTGAAGTTGTGACAAAATTATTATCGCCCTTGGTTTTGGTCTCCTTGTTTCCTTGGCCAAGAACCGTTTCTCTACTACTTGCTCCGTTGTTCGTTAGTCACGTTAATAGTCCTGCAGAATCCGAGCCATACGTGGTTTTGAAGTCTGCATGCAATTTTTTTATTGATTCTAGATGTTTTTGACCTGCTAAATCCGAATCCGAATGATGCAATTCTCTAAGTGTTGAGCATTTTCAGATATAGGAGGGGGCCATATTTTCCCCCACCCTGTAGTCTGATTCTTATCAAAATATAAAAATTATATGTTCAGATGGCTTTTTGGCTTGTATTTACATCTTAAATTAATTGGGTTAGTAACCAGATCCTCTTTACAGTGTACAATACAATGGATCAAGGAATAAAGGGGGAGGGGGACACAAAATCAACAGAATTATTAAGGCCAATACACAAAAGGTTACTTCTATGATGATTTTATCAAGACTTTTATAAATACTTATACATAAGCATATTCATATAAATCTGTTCTATTATTATTCAGAATTACCCATAATGCATCTAATCTTTGACACTTTGAATCAGTTTCTTGTTTCCAAGCAGTTGAACAACTTGTTGACAATTTATTACAAGACGAAGACAATCGCTCTTGTTTTATTTTCAAAGTTGTTTGTTCTGCATACTAGTATTCAATGTTTGCAATATAAAAGATTTAAGCAATCTTTGATAATCAAGTGTATAAGTTTCTTCATAATTCAAGAACTTGTCACATATCCAAAAGTAAAAAAAAAATATACAGACTGTTTCTCTGTTCTTTCCCAGTTCTTTTTCCCTTGCGGTTAATTAAGCAATTTATTATTTAATAATTTTGTGTGATGCAGTCGAAATGAAAGAAAAAAATGTAATTGCTGTAGAAGCTTGTAAACATGGCTATTGTGATATTTATGACATCATTCATCTAAACTCTATATGCATCATGGTCGTCATTATTTTTTATCTAAAGTGAACTTGGTAGTAAAAGCAATTTTACAATCAGAGTCCTTGCAGCAACAAAATATTGTGCAGGGAAGAAGGACGCTTCCACAATTACAAGGATGAGTGGCACATGGTTGGCCAGACTTACAGCCGCAGCAGATCATTATAAGAAGCTCATCAGGGGCAGGTATTAGCAGAAGTCACTTCGATGGCTCATCACGAATCCATCCATTATACCACTCTGGGTTTAAACTAGGAGGATTTCGTGAATCAGCTGAATACCAGCTGAATGGCAAGTTTCAGATTCTCTAAGAACGACACTGTTGTTGATGGTAGTGCCTTCACTTTAGGTGAGGCCGCTGTATGTTTGTCGACCTTTACTGACCACATGTGGAATCGAAATTCAGACATGTTGACCAAATTCTTGATATAATCAAAATATAACAATCAAACACAGACTTAGTTCTCTAGAGCTACGTAAGCCCATCATACGATGTCAAATTATATGTCTTCTGGTCAATTTTGATCCTTCTTGGTGATATTCATCGTCACTATCTTGCAGGACAGGGGGTTATAAAATCCATGAGGCTAGGATGCTTCATATCTATCCATTTACTATTGTACCGTCTGAATGGAATTATGTATGTTGACCTAATCAGGCCCTACTCTACCGGTGACAATCAATAACAAAATGACATAATATAAGCAAAAACGAGCATAATGAGCATATATACATTTGTTGTTTAAACACAGGGGTAACTTCCCCCCTTAATTTCTCAAAATACTAAACATTTACAGATTTGCATCATTCAGATTCAGATTCAACATACTTTTGTTATCTATAATCATTTAAAAAAATGCATGCAGTCTTTAAAAGAACAACAAAATATAATTATTTCTGTCTGAACAACATTTCAACATTTACTTGTTTGTACTTGTCATCCCTTTATAAAATAATGGAAGAGTCCACCATATTAGTTTCAATTTGTCTGTTGTTTCTT
>JXSR01S072446.1:99021-111530 GCA_000969725.1 Ophiothrix spiculata
TGATGTAAGTTAAAACAAGCATTATGTGTGTATATGTATTTTTTGTCAAAAAACAAGAGGTAACTGCCCCTTTAATTTCTAAAAATGCTCAATATAGAGTTGCAACATCCAGATTCAGTTTCAGCACAATTTTGTTATCAAGAAACGGTAAAAAAAATGCATGCAGTCATTAAAACAACAACGTATTAACCTTGGGTCTTAAAAACATTTCCGGAAACATTTTTTCCACTTGTCACCCCCCAAAATAATGGAAAAGTCGAATCTTGTCTCTTCTCACTAATACTCTGTGGTTAAGCTAAAAGAAAAATGCATATCAAAATCACTAGTAAAATGACATGATGTAAGTAAAAACAAGCATAATATGTGTAAATGTATTTTTTGTCAAAAAACAAGGGAGTAACTCCCCCCCTTAATTTCTCAAAATGCTCAACATTTACAGAGTTGCATCATCCAGATTCGGATTCAGCACACTTTTGTTAACCAGAAACACTAAAAAAATTGCATGCAGACTTCAAAACCACGAAGGCCCAAAATCAGGGTTATTCTGCAGGACTATAAGCCGTTGTACCCTGTACGAATAGACTCCTTCATAGGGTATGCATGTCATAAAAGTAGAGTGTAGATTGATTGATTGTTTGATTGTTTGATTGATTGATTGATTAACTGAAGAACTGATTAAGGCAGTAGTGGGCAACCTTTTCACAACCGCGGGCCACAAAAGAGTTTTGATATTCTCGCCGGGCCGCACCCAAGGTCTACTAGAGGAGACGTTACTGATTATAAATTTTACTTCCAGTGGTGGACATCCTATATTGTTGTTCAGGATGAACACTAGTACGCCATATTCAAAATTATATTTAAATTTGGGGAGTATCAAAGAAGGCTCTCCAAACTAACCTGGACACCGCAAGTGCCAGTAAGCAATAAGCAAAACAAAATTCGTGAAAACTTCTTGGAAGATCTGGGACATGTGTCCTTTATAAGAGAAGCGAATTTCCCTACAGTTGTATAATATATAGTGCAATTATTTGCAACTATATCCGTCAAAACATCAGCCAGCCACACTTTCGCTAAACCGTCTGTTGTTAAACTCCACTACATCCGACTTTTTCGACGATACAAAACATTAACTAATAATTGAGATGGACATTGTAGATGTGTAGAAAAAAAAATTAATGTGGTCTAATAAGCGATTATTGTCAAAATCTGAATGAATTTATTCTATATTCGCACAATGACCATTGCATTTGAAATTACGATTATTTATTTTTACTAAATATTTTGTTGTCTGCAAGGGCCTTGGCGGGCCGCACGAAAATTGTTCACGGGCTGCATGCGGCCCGCGGGCCGTAGGGTTCCCATCACTGGATTAAGGCTATGTAGAATTTAAAGCAGGCTCACACTGACGAGTGCTGCCAGTAACCATTTGTTACCGTAACTTAACTCTGCCTAATTCGCTAGCCACCGTAGGTTACCTTAATAAACAGTCTGCTGTCGTTGCTTACGTCCATGACTCACCATCGTTACCCTCCTTTGAATGTTTTCATAGTTTTAGCCAGCTTTAATGTTACAATAACAATATAACATTTTAACATCTGATCAGCAAGTCGGACGATGTCAGTGGTGTGGTAAAGGCCTGGACACAAAAAAAAAACAAGTCTTCATTTGCTTATTCTTTTTCAGTACAAAGCTGCAACACCACATTACACACGAATCAAGTCATATTCCAATCGCCAAATTACCCTAATAGTTATCCGAAAATGCAATGTTATACTCTCATACAAGCGCCTGTTGGCGATCGTATTATCCTTGATTTCACGGAATTCTATATGGAGCCAGATGGTAAATATGAAGACTACTGCGCGAACAATACTGATTCATTAACACTGTTTGACGGTGACGACCAAACCGCTCCATTTCTTGGACAATACTGCGGCTCTTTGATTCCCGCACCTGTTTCGTCATCTGGACGCTACATATACGCGACGTTTAAATCCGATCAGACAGGTGTATTTCAAGGCTTTCGAGCACGAGTATCGTTTGAAAGTAAGTTAACTGGCACACTTGTAATTTATTTCCTTTTTTATTTTATTTGGTATTAGATGATACATACGCCATGAACGTCTTTTAAAATTTAGTTTTTATCAGATTTAGTTTTTATCAGATAACAGATAACGGTAAGTGTTGGCTTGTTATTTACAGAGAGATTCAAATATTCGTCAAATCTTCAGTTACAATACCGTTATTTCAGAAATTTGACTGGCATAACAAAGTTGTGTTGTCTACCTAATGCACTCCACCAATTTCATCAGTACTGAATTGCATAGAAAAATAGGGTAGCAGTAGCATAGCTTATATTTCGTACCACCACTGTTTTCAGTTCGGGACTGTATTTGACTGTAATTGCATTACGCTCAAAATTTGAAAGAGAGATCTCTAACATCACCTATGACCCAAGTAAAGCACTAGGCCACCAGACACCAAGGTGCACTATAATATATGACAATAATCAAGTAGTCCTTGCTGACCACCGTAACCACGTGTATTTGACACCTGCTATCTATCGAAGCGGTTTTGTAAACCTAATTACCCCCACCCGGGGCCACCCCATCCCGATTGCTCTTCATAATGGTTAAAATTTGCATGATCTAAGTTTGAAATCTGATGTTATAATTATGTAGCCCAATCATCATTGTTTATCAATGTATTTATATATATAGATAACAACTTGATTATTCTATATATTTTACAGTTGCCGATTGCGACATATTTATTACTGAGGAGGGCACTATTGAATCGCCAAATTATCCGGAAAACTACCCAAACAATATGACCTGCAAAATTGCCATACAATCACCTGAAGAAACTTTAATTCGGCTGGATATCATCGAATTTGCTCTTCAGCTAGATGGAGATAAGGAAGGTGTGTGCCAACACAACCAAGATGTTCTGAGTCTTTACGATGGAGAGGATGATTCTGGATCTTTGATGGGGGAGTTTTGTGGAGTATACATACCTAAATCATTTCTTTCTTCCAGTCGTCATATGTATGTTGTGTTCAAATCTGATTTGTCTGTTAGTGCGTCTGGATTTCAAGCCTCCGTACATTTTCAGAAAGGTATATGCTTTTAGGTATCTTGATAATAATTAAAGTAATGTCTAGAATTAATATCTATCTATCCTTTATAAATTTTGTTCAACAAGAAATAACCAATTGCGAATGCTTTGCTTGGTCTTCAAACTACACAAAGTAACAGTAAATGACATTAAACGGGTTTATTATTTCCATTACAGAAAACAGCTGTAGTCGGACATTATCTGTGGATGGGGCAACTTTGCAATCACCCAATTTCCCAAACAATTATCCAAATAATGTTATATGCCGGACACTCATCCACGCACCTCCTGGAGAAACGATTACGGTAAACATGGTACATTTTTCTCTTGAGTCGGATGGCACGGAAGAAGGAGAATGTGTCCAGGACTATGACACATTTAGAATTTATGATGGAATTGACAAGTACGCACCACTGATTGGAGAATTCTGTGGAGAATTGATTCCCCGCCAGTTCCAGTCGTCTGAAAGATATTTATACGTTGTATTTAAGTCAGATGTTAGTGTTACGATGACGGGATTTCAAGCGTCCGTTTCTTTTGCAGGCGAGTGCAAAATATATCAGTATTTATATTTGTGAATTTGGTTGAAATCAGAATCCTAAAAGCCTCAATTAATGTTAAAGTCAAAAGCCCGAAATACAGGCAGAGGGTTAAACGCCATTGTACTAATCTAGAAAAGTTCTACACTTGTGATATACTGTTTTCGAAAAAAACAACAACCTCTAAATGACCATGATGACCAATATTGTTTGTATTAATGAGCTTAATGAGATGGGTACCACAATGGGTTTAAGTCTAACATCCCCCCCCCCACACACACACACCCACCAACAACCCCCCACCCAAATATATAACATGGTTAAAACTGAATTTCCAGAGAAAAAAAATCAAAAAATCAATTCATGTGGACAAAGGTCTACGGTAACTATTTTTTTTTCTCGAAAAAGTTCGTTTTTAAGACTCTATAAAAGCAATAATATTTAGATTGTATAGTGTTATATAAAAATCAACAATCTCAAACTGTGTTCTTTACAGATCTTAATTGCGACGATATATTGGAGACACCCGGCGTCATTCAATCCCCAAATTATCCCAACGTTTACCCAATGAGCATCAAGTGTCGAAAACTAATAACAGCGCCATTAGGACAGTTTGTATGGTTCAACATCACCGACTTTTCGCTGGAACCAGATGGTAAAATAGAGGGCGTCTGTCCATACGACTACGATACATTGAGCTTGTATGACGGTCGTGATGAGACAGCACCTTTGATTGGTGAATACTGCGGCTCCTTAATACCATCGAATTTCCATTCATCCGATCGATATTTATATGCGGTGTTTAAATCCAACCATGCAGTCGTATCAGCTGGATTCCAGGCAGATATTGCATTCGCAAGTACGTATTTATTCATTATTTTTTATATTTTATGCCATATTTAAAACGATTATCTTAATTCTTGCGACCTGAGCATTGCCGAGTGAGGTGGAACGCTTGACAGACAATAACAATAACTCGCGTATTTCGTGAGCGGAAACTCAACACTCGGTATAGGTCACAGATTGTGTGACCCCATGATTCGTAATTATTAAGCAACGATCTACTCCAATGGATAGAAACGTTCTTGCTTTCGTCCTGAGTGCCTGTGTAATAGGTATTATAATAGTCCTCTGATCTTACTGTCCGGGTTGTACAGTAAAGCGTAGGCTGACAACTGTCATGCAACATTTGTTTCACGTTTTATTCCGTTATGGCTATGCAAATCGAAACATATTGTTACAGCAACTCTCCTACATACATATGCTACATAATAAATATCTGCTGACCTTGCATGCATTACCGCAAAGATTAAGCTAATCCTATCATATGGTTTGCGTTTTTCCAGATCATAAATGCAATGTTACGTTGAAACAAACCGGAACACTCCAATCTCCAAATTACCCGCACAACTATCCGAATGGCGTTACTTGTAAGACGCTTATTCAAGCACCCGAAGGACTCGTAGTATGGTTAGACATTGTAGGTTTCTCGCTCCAATCCGA
This sequence comes from Ophiothrix spiculata, assembly GCA_000969725.1. Taxonomy (NCBI): domain Eukaryota; kingdom Metazoa; phylum Echinodermata; class Ophiuroidea; order Amphilepidida; family Ophiotrichidae; genus Ophiothrix; species Ophiothrix spiculata. The sequence goes on from JXSR01S072446.1 coordinate 104,181, forward strand.
CATTCCATCCGTAAATATGGTAAATTCAAACGAGACATCGAATAATAGAACATCCGGTGATTTAGATGTTTGCCAACACAACTATGACACATTCATAGTTTATGACGGCTCTAATGAGACAGCTCCAACCTTAGGAAAATATTGTGGCTCCAATATACCGGAATATTTTCAATCTTCTGGAACCGATCTCTTTGTTGTTTTCAAGTCCAATCATAACATCACGAATATCGGGTACAAAGGTTTAGTTACCTTTAAAGGTAAGTCTATCAAGGATTCTGTTCTAAAATGCAAAGATCATCCAAGTAATATTTATAATGATTATGTATACAAACCTTAATAACCATTTGCAACATCACAGAGAGAAGGCCTTTTTTTTTGGAATACATTTCGTGAGGGGTGGGTTATCAATAGAGATGTATGAAAAATATCCCAAGATAATGTTCTCGGAAGTGTGAAAAGTTTGAGCGAAATTTAGGGAATATGTCTCATTTGAGCTAATGTGTTTAACATCTACCTTACTGTATTCCTTTTAAATATTAGTTTTAAAATTCGTTTAGGGCATCCCTTTAATTTATTGTTCTTCAATATTGGGTTTTGGTGTTTTCCCCAAATGTTATGAATAAATAAATAAATGTGCAGATTACAAAATATTTTTAATTTCAGTGGAAATCTTAATGCACAACCAAAAACCATATAACCTTTTGCATATACTTTGCAGAATACAACTGCGATAATATATTGACCATTCAGGAAGGCGCAATTTTGCAATCACCGAACTATCCTTACAATTACCCAAATGACGTCACATGCCATAGCCTAATTCAAGCACCTGACGGGTATGTTCTCAGATTGGACATGGATGCGTTTGAACTTGAGTCCGACGGAAACGTGGAAGCTGTTTGTCCGAATAACCACGACAGCCTAAAAGTGTATGACGGAGTGGATACACCAGCATCACTGATAGGCGAATACTGTGGCTCGTTAATACCAGAAACATTTGTTTCTACTGGGCGATACATTAGTACTGTTTTTAAATCAGATGATGATACAACTAGCACAGGATTTCAATCAAGCATCTCATTTTCTGGTATGTGATTTAGTGGAGATGTTTTATATAAACATGCAAGTCCGTTTGTACCGAACAGGTTAAAGGTTTATACCGGTGTAGCAGGAATGTAAGTCCCCCGTTCTTATTGGCCGGGTTGTACAGTAAAGTATAGGCTAATAACTCTCAAGCAACGTTAGTTTAACGCTTTATTCCGTAATGTTCTATGAAGGGGGACAACCATTTCAGGGGGACTACGATTACTTTCACACCCGGCTTTATTGTTAAGGGATATTATTTATCAAGGCAATGTGTATTTTCATATGCTTGTAGTTTCCCCTTCTGTATTCAGTATAATTCGCTAAAAGTAGGTCTCTTTTGTACATACGGGCTAATATGCAAGGTCATATGTATTCTTTCTCTCGCAAGTTCAAAAAATAATTCACCTTAAAAGCCTGAGCGAGTACTTGCATTTTTTCTTTTTAAATCTCAGCCCCAAGAATCCTGTATTGATTTGTATATAAGGTCTCATTTTTTAAGTTGGGACCCAAACGCGTTACATGTGCATTTTAGTGAAATATAGCCTCTTTTTGTATAAAACCCTCCGGATTTCCAAAAATATGCATCTTAAGTGCATATAAGTATATATATACTGAAAGCTAATTGTGTCAGCAATTTGAAAATGTGCATATAAAGTCAAGCGTACAAGGTGGCTAAGAGTTATACAGGGTGAGACAAACAAAAATATCGTCAAAATGATTTTAGCGTTTAGAGTTTAGCCTATTGCCCATCCGTACATATCAGAAAAAAAGTTCATCATCAACGTTGCATACATTATACAGGGTGTTACAAATTTAGGAGTTAATTGCAGCTTGTAGTGTTTATATTCAGTGAAGTGTGTCCTGTGCATAAAATTTAGCAGATAAGCATTGTATTTAACATTGCTTAACCTGATGAAACAAATATGAATCTCAATTTTGTTATTTGAGTAATTTTAAGATTGATTAAATTGATTAAAATCCTCCTCTTGTTAACAATTGATATAATTGATTTCAACTTTCTACCCCACGCACCAAGACCTCATTACCATCCCCTCTATCATCGTCTTGAACTAAAACGTCATCTTTTTACCTCTTTTACCACTTATTTGCCCTTATATCCTCCTCAACCTCCTCTTTGATACAATTCCTCCTCCTTCTCCTCTTTCTCCTCCACCACCCCTGGCTAATTATGTTTATCGAACCGTAGCAATTACTGGTTAAATTATTCATTTTTTTATTCTTCTGGAAATGAAAGACCATTAATCTAGCTTTCAATTGAGCCCCCAAACAAGTCTATTTTGGTTCCCAGAGTGAAAATATATTGAAAAAGAACATATATTTTAGATAGAAATGTAACAAAACCACCTTTTATTGGGTCCCAACTTAAAAAATGAGACCATAAATGAATCAATTTGGTACAATTCATCACATACTTTCATTTGAGACATGTTTAAAAAAGATCCATTTCGTTTGAAAAGAAACTTTAATGACTTGGATCTATAAATTTAATGTATACGCATTAGGCAAAAAAAAAAAAATTTTTTTTTCTTGTCGGTGGTCAAAAAACCTAAATGCGAAATGCGGTTTTTTATTGTATTTTGTTTTCTTTTTTTCTATTGTTCAAGAGGTGCTAAGGCAAATTTTGATCGAAAATCCGCATGGGTGATGATTTTTTCAGTAAGAAACCTGTCCAGTTTCAAGTTTTTGTTGAAAAGAAAACACTTCTTTAGTAAAAATTTTGCAATTTTCCCCGTTCTTTTTATCCAATTGGCTATTTTGATTTTCATTTTCTAAAATATCAAATAAAAAAATGAAATGCGCAAAAAATGACGCCAAGACGAAATGCGCGCGGCGCACGGGAAACAAACTTGTTTTTTGTTTTTGCCTACGCTCTTACGGATACCAGTTGTTACAGATGTTATCTACCCTTTCCCTTATTTTTTCTATAATAAAATCATCTTGTTTGATTTGTTTAGGACAATGGAGTGAATGGACTCCATGGGACCCCTGTAGTACCACCTGTGGTGACGGCGTGATGATAAGGACAAGGACCTGTTTAAGTGATCTTGCCTGTTTGGGGCATTCTTCAGACTCAACATCATGCAACGAAGGGCCGTGTTGTAAGATACATCACCTCATGCATATAAGTGGTCAACAGGAAGTTCTTGAGTTCGATCACAGCAGATCGAAAACGCTTTTGCTTTGGGTCTCCCTGTTTAAAAAATATGAATTGTTTTTATACTAATAAGCATAAATTAAGGGGAGGGGGTGGGTGGGCGTACAAATTTGCTTTAAATTGTTACCAGATAACTTTTTTGTCTCAATTTTATTTCAACAATCATATTGTACCTACAATGTGGAGATATATGAGTGCCACTTTCATGCAAGAGGAAAACGATTGGAAATGGAGAAGGAGGAGGAGGAAGAGAAGAAGACGAAGAAGAAGATGAAGAAGGTGGTGGAGGAGGAAGAGGAGGAGGAGAACGAAGAGGCGTCGTCACTACAAATTTTTGACATTTTCTAACTTATTTCGATTTTAAAGCTTCTTCAGAGTTGGCAGGAAATCGGAACTCAGTACGAGGTCAAGAATTGCCATAAATAAGGCAAATACTCGACGCTATGTAGATTTTGGTATCGTTCTGAGTTCCTATTTTTTCGTCGATTGCTGAAGTATTTCAATTATATGATTAAAATGTTATATAAATCATTTCAACTATCTGTTGTTTATTTTGACATTACAGCATACTGGAGTCCGTGGGGGTCATGGGCAGGTTGCAGTCGCTCTTGCGGCGGAGGGTCACGTGACCGACGGAGAACGTGTCATTACATAGGAGGCAATGTGTGTCCTGGGGCATCTAGTCAACGACAATCATGTAATCCTACTCGTTGTCGTAAGTTTTGAACTTAAAACAAACCATTATCATAAATATTAGTATTTAACTTGTTAATGAGTAAGATCTTTGACGTACAATCTAACCAATTTACTTACAATCGTTACCCTTCGCCGCCTTGCCTAACTTTCACCATGTCAGGCATCATTGTTCTTTTGTGCTCTGTTCTGTGGAAGTAGTCTCAGTATACACCGCCCTGGAAGCTTCTCCCGATATTTCTCTACACTTGCTAATTTTCTTCTAATATCTCGTGACATGTGCCCTATTGAGACCTTTGCTCTATTGAGAATTACCCCGGTACAGAGGGGAACTCTCACTTTGTAGTCCTCACTTGCTGAATGTGTATCAACTTTCAAGTTCTGCGCAGTGCTGTTCCATTGTGATTTTATATTACAATTTGTATATGCCTAATTGCAGATCTTCGAGTCAGCGATTTTAAACAATAGGGGATGTATAACCACAAGGCCTAATGGTTACACATCCGAGTTACTCCATCAGTGCTTTGTTTTATTTGTTTTTCTTTTCTTTTTGCACTTCAATGATGAATATTTGAAAGAATATTATTAGACACTTCAGTGTCGATCATGTTTTTTCTCTAGTACTTTCTCAGAGTCACAATTACTCAGAATTTACAGTGTTTTTTGAATGCAGACACCAAGACAGCCCCCTTGGGACACGGTCCATACCCGTATGTTAAGAGTCATTGGGTATTTTAGGACAGAAAGACAGAATACAATTTGCTTTAATATTGTTATAAGAAATTGTCTTAATTGTAACCTTAATAGATAAAAATTATTTTAAGTGTAAAATTAATATGAAATTAGTGATAAATTTCAAGGGAAATTCCTGATCATCATTAAGTTTGATTTTTTTTTAAACTTCTAAATAATTTGGAAAAATCATTCCTAAATCATTCATGATTTTCTCTAATATTGAATGATTCATTTTACACTCAATTTCAACCAGAAAACTTGAATATTTCACATCCCTTTTTCGGACTCTTTTACCTACAAACATACAAAACATGGTATGAATATTAAACGGGTATAAAGTGTCTCGGCTATGAAATGTCCAGATTCCAAGTATCACACCTCAACAATACTATACCCCTATATTTACCATTTGAATTTACTCACACGCCCCGGCTTGTAATGAAATTCCCGCATTGGGAAATATAATATTATATGGGGCCTCCCATCCCCGGCAAGAGCTATTAGCAATCGATTAGGCCTACATTGTAGTCATAGACCACCGCTTTCGTCGTTGGATAGACTCTCTGGAGCGTGCGATAGAAGCGAATCATAGTAGTGTTAACATCATTAATGTCTTCATTGGAAACTAAATAAGCGCCTTGATCTGGCTAAGTATGAAATAACAATGATTACAGCAAAGCTCCGGGGTTTGGCCCGATCAGCCGAACTTTCACGCATAGACCACGCTTTAACTAGACGAAATTTACCGAGCGTACAATTTTAAAAAAATGGAATGGTTCTCAAATTGCAGTCTGTGCAACATTAAATTAAGGGCCTCATTTGAAAACAGACATCGTATTCCAAACGATTTCTTCATAATAAAATGTTGCACAGAGCAGATTTTGATATTTTTTCGGTTAAATTTGCCATAGAGAACTTAGAAAATGGCGAAAATATTGAAGTAAAGTGAATGAAAATAAAATCAAATTTTTGTAAAGTGACATTTTCTTTTCAGCTTCTTGTCAGTGAATTATTTAGTACAAAGTTCTACAAACAATATTCAGTCTTTTTTTCATCATGTAATGCTTTAGTTTGTTCGTAAAAAAATAAAAAATGAAAAATGCATCAGTCGGTATTATCCACAACTGAAACCGGAAGTAGCTTCAACATGACAAAAATTGCCTAAAGTATAGAATTAAACACCACAAAAAACGTTTCTAGTTATTAACTTTCCAGAGCGGTGTATCTCAGTAGTAGTATTTGCCATTCATTATTTACGAGACAAGTGTGGTCACACGTGACCGAAAGAGTAGCCTTTGTCAAGATTTTGCATGAACGCAGAATTATGCTTAGAAGAACCATAACCTTTGTTGGTCCAACTATTTTTCATGTAGTGACAAATTGGCCCAAATTGGCACCCCCTAAAGGTGGCGTCTGGGTCAGCTTGCCCAATTCCTGTAACCTATTCCTCGTTACGCTACTGTTCAATCGTACTCGGCAGCCTTACATTTACAAAACAGATTGGAAGATCAAACCTAGCCTAATCTGAGTCATTCACGCAAACGCTAAAAATATCATGATACACTTTATACAGTATTTTAATAATCATTTTACAGCTCATTGGGGAGGTTGGAGTGGATGGGGAGGTTGTAACTGTGACAGCGAACGCCATTATCGGCACAGAACATGCTACACATACGGCGTAGGAAGTTGTTCCGGTTCAAGTCGTCAATCCGGTCATTGCAACAATGGATGTGGTAAGTCATTATGCATAATTGTGATGATGGAGGCATGCATGCCGGGGTATATTCTCGCATTGCAACGATTTTATGCCTTGGTAAGTGTGCGAATGAATGCGGTTACAATCTACGTTGCCAAAATGATGTCTCATAAGTATTCTTGGCCAGTCTCCAATCGATAGCTTTAATCCTCCATAAATGCATGATTTGGCGTGATTATCTCATATTTACCCACAATTGTAAGTTAAGTAAAGCCGTGATACCACTGTCACAGTGGCTCCCGATAATAACAGCTAGAAAAAATCCTACAATCGTGCTCATTTATCACAGACCGGAAACTAGATAAAATAATCGCAAACAACATCCATAAGTCGCATAAAATACGAATTAATTCAGCTCTTTTATACCTGCATTAGTTTATCAGAAACTCTCTGTTATATTTTACAGCACTCGTAAACTAGTAAACTAGAGTAGAATCTTTTCAGCTAAACCATCCTCATTATGTGTGAAAGTAATCAAAATATTGACAGCTAAACCATTCTCTTGATTTCTATTAAGCAGACTTGAAGCAGGTCATTCATCATGTTGTGCATGGAGAGTGTCCTTCCATACAGAGGCTACTTGAAACATAGCCACGTTCTTATGTAGCAGTTTTGGCCACACCAAAATTAAATTCTGTTTACCATTTTAACAAATAATTTTAAACAAAATGTAAAAACATTTTCTTTAAAAAGAGATCATAGGCTTGTAACACACTCCAAAGTGTAGGTGTAAATAAAACATGGACAGCAAGTGATGATTAGCGATGGCCACCAAACACTGATTCTGATTCTGATTCTGTTTTATTTCAATATCATATATACATAACAACATATAAAGGTAAAAAAACACAAAAATGATATTGCGGACATAATCAAAAGGCCAGTAAGGCCTGAAGACAAC
>JXSR01S072447.1:4277-24068 GCA_000969725.1 Ophiothrix spiculata
GGTCACAACGGGTCAGTCATGACTCATAGGACGACGACGACGACTCTGCATGGTATAGTACACGCCAAATATTTCAATATCCGAGTTTAAGCGGGAAAAAAAAACTGTTTTACAGGCATGACCGTCCCTTAATTTGCATTTTGGAAGATGTTTTTAGTGTTGATAAAAATCATGTAAATTCAGCCAGATTTTTTGCCTAAAAATTTCATTGTAAACATCTCTTCTCCCATATTGTAGGATTTTGGGGGTAAATTCAGTTTATCACTATTGATGAACTGGGTTTATCCATCAACCCAGTGTTTCGTTTGAACCCCCCCCCCCCCCCAAGTTTGTCACTTGAAAAACCAGGTTTATTGAAAAAAATATATGAAAGACATTGTTTTTTGACGAACTGGGTTTTATCAAAAAAAGCAAGTTTTTCAATTGATAAATCAAGTTTATAAGGCGACAAAAAACCCAGTTTTATGGGAGAGTCAACCTTTCCAGCAGGGTCAGCAAATTTTTTCCCAAAAATTTTTATTTCCTAAAATAGCGGAAGGAAGTCCAGAACAAGCTCAGAGCAAGTAATCAATAAGCACAAAACAAGACTTGAGAGCCCAAATAAATACACCAAATAAGCCCAGCTGGTGCCACTAGTTATATTTATTCAATAGCTGTTTTCCAAAAGTGTATCAAAACATTTACTAGGCAACATAACCTGCTCGTATTCAAGTGTTTCTTTTGTCCAACACCCGGGGGGGGGGGGGTACTGGAAAAAAAAAGTAGGTATGTGAGACCCGTAATATCCAACATAGGGCCTTGCGGGACGGATTTTTGGTCAAAAATAGGGTCTATGGAAGTTATGGAACTGATTTTTTTTCCTGAATTGAGCTCTTAAGAACTGTGTTTTAAATTACGACTATTTGAGTTTAAAATTGCTTAAAATTAGCTTGAAAACATAGTAAAACACACTTTTGAGTCATTTTCTCAAGTTGAAAATGGAGTCTTTGGAACTGAAGTAATCTTGAAATGAGCATCTTGGGGAGCCGAAAAGGATACTTGAAAAGGGGTCTTTAGGGCTGCACATACCCGTACCTTCCATCAATGTACCCCCCCCCCCTCCCAGCCCAACATTGACGGCGGAAGGTTATAATTTTAGGGGGGACGGCTAATTTTTTGAGCAAATCTGTCAAATTGGCTATTTTCAGCTACAAATTGTTAAAAAATAGCGAATCTTTACTGAACTTTTTAGATTTTCACATCTAAATTATCAAAACAAAGGAAAAATTTAAATTTCCTCTCCTTTTCTTTGTTTCTTCTTTATTTTTTGAGGGGGTCTGTCCCCCTTGTGAAATTTACATGTCCCCCCTGCTTCCGCCTCCTATATATGCAGCCCAACACCATTTATTAAAAACAGAACACTTTTTTCAAAAAAACAAGCACTTTATGTTAGTAGTGTTAATGTGTTCTTGTCGCTCCTGCTAAATTTGACACAAGTTGCATCAGTATCATTTGTATTTCCTAGCCTCCTTTAGACTTTAAAAGTTCTTAAAATCTGGGAACCAAAATGTTTAATATGAGGAATTCAATCCGGGGGTGGGGGGGGGGTGGGGTGGCACTCAACTTTGAGATACGTGCCATGTGCCACCAAAAAGACACCTTTTTTGCTTGCTCTCACCAAAAGACCCCCTATTTTTAACCAAATGCTACTCAATGTCCCCTTTTTTAAATTCCTTGTCATTTATACAACCTTTTGTCACCATTTTCTTAATTTGATGTAATTTTTCGAAAATTTTGCAAAAAAAAAATCATTGAAAAATGTTGCAAAATTAGTCGAAATTTTTGCAATTTTTTGGCCATTTTGACCCGGCAAGACCCTACTTTTTTGTGAATTTGCCCAAAGATCCCATTGTTTGCACTTTGTCACTAAAAGACCCCCTTTTTTACCCAATTTGTCACCGAAAGACCCCAACTTGGCACTAGTACTGGTACGTCACTTTCATATGTGAGTGCCCCATATTTAAATCAAATTCCAACAATTAGAAAACTGAAGCTTGAAAATTTAAACCTGGGGTGGGGGGAGGTTGCTTAAAAAAATTGGTACATACAGTGTGTACCAATAAAAATGCAGATTGTTTGTGATTTTTTTTCTGAGAGAATTAGGCTACATTTAATAAAAACAATTATCAAATGTTATTGTACATAATCTCAACTTTGAACAGCTTTTTGTTTCGTAAACTTTGAACGCTTAATTCTGAAGTTATTACAAGTTCTGTGAAGCCCTTAAAAATTGGGTTGGTCCGATTTCATGATCTCAATTCCATGATCAATAACCAAAAGTAGGTGGCAATCAAAACATTTAACGGAAAGTTACTTCATTTCCAGATGAAAACTTCTGTCAGTTACTTGCATTTTTTGTTAAGTGTTATATCACAAGCTCACTGAAGTTATCCAATCAAGCCAAAAAGGATGTCGGAATAACTTTCACAATTGTAACAAATAATTATTTCTTTTGTTTCCTCTCCAAAATTTCGTGTTTAAAGTTTCCCCAAACCGGAATCTTTAAGTCCTTTTCTGAATGTCTTAATTGATGTGGACCTTAATTTTAAAACTTATCTTGATACAATATGTCATTTTCCTTTTTTTTTTTACTGCCTCTGAATCTCACATTTTATCTATTCATTTTTATAATATTATTAATAAGAAGTTAATATGAAAGTCCTTGATTTTTTTTATTTTAGAGCTGACACTGACTGAAGTACCACAACTAAAACCAGGAAAGTAGAGACTGCTAGAACTTCTTAATTTCATAATTGCTTAATTATTGCGGGTTTTTTTTCTCAAATCGGTCACCTGTTTTGTTTTCAATGAAAATAATTGACCAATAATATCTTTGAGCCACAAATAATTGTAAAATTAGTTTAATGGGTTAAAATCAGTTTCAGGGGCTAATGTCAGATGCATATTCCTGGGTAATATACTTCATACGATGATCACAAATCGGACCAGATTGAAACTTGTGCTCAATTTTTAAAATGCTGTATCTCCGGACAGGAATGTCAAAATTGGATGAAACAAAGGGCATAATGAAGGGGAGATGCTCTATTTTAATTCCATTAATGATTTGATGAGAAAAAGGGCCTGCTTCTATTCTAAATGTTTTTGTTTTCCAATCTTGCGTTTTTATTGGCACACCCTGTATGTGCCACTCAGGTTTTTCCAACATAGAATCTTACAGAATTAATTTTGGTACAACAATAGGGCCGACTCTTTTCCAAATTGAAGTTTTATGAATGGCTTTTCCCCTCAAAAATGTGACAACTATAATTGAAAATTGGCACACTTCCATCAGTGACCTCCAAAGGGTTTAAACCCCAAATATGTCTTACAGCATGTTGAATGTAATTTCACTCAATACAGACTTCTTAAAAGCTTCTGGTGTCCATTTCATTAAATCTACTCATTTATTTCCCTGACAGCTTTCCACACATTTTTGTAATATATCAAATTTTTACATAACGAAATTATTTAGATAATATATTCATTTCAGTATAAATCAACATACAAAATGATCATTATAGTTTTAATTTTAAATGTAAGTTTTTCTACATTATATACATATAAAATACAATATTCAAGTTGTTTTGACAAAGAATAACCGAAGGAATGTTCAGTGCACTGCATTGTCCAGTAAATGCCAATCAAAGTTTGAAAGCCTCTTAAGGTGTCTGGTCCACGCGCACCAGTATGCGCTAGTTAATGAGTTGGTAAGTGCTGCAATACGCATGCGCATATACTCTGAGTAGTGTTTTGAAGCTAAAAATTGCCATATTTTTCTGGAAAATTTTATTGTTTTATTTGGAAGAACATACTTGTGCAGAACTTTTGTGAAAAAATTGACAAAATATTTCGGATGAAGTTTTTGAATGAACATTAAATAAGGTCACTTTTGTCACATTTCCCATAGACCCCTGTACTAATTTCCCCCCCAAACCCCTCAAAAATGATTTTTTTAAACCAACTCGCATGCAAAAACGAGTCCGGTGACCCCCAATTTTTATTTTTAAAATCGGTTCTACGATCGATAAAATATCATCCATGCCGATTTTTACTAGAAAATTTTGGGCAGATCTAACATGGACCAGACACCTAAATTATTATAAACATACAAAGGTATGTTAAAGATATGGTCACAACTACCCTTATGGTAGCCTTATGAGCTATTACAAAATTGCTAATTACGTACTATTGATTTTCTAACCATTTGTACAATGTTTAACGGTCTACAGATGTTTAATATGTTGCTTCCAACTGCCTTTGAAAGTTTGTACAAAACGGTAAAATAATCCTCACTATGCAGTTCAGAGCTGGCCATACAAAGTAATATTGTAACCATAGCTTAAGTTTTAATTTGAAAATACCATTGGTGACATAATAACATTTCAAAGTAATTGGAAATTTACCAGTTGAATACGCAGGCATATTTTTCAAAACATTTCTGACACATGCTTTTCGATCTATTCAAATTTTCAACTCTTTTAAAGAATTTGTAATGGTCCTATGCTGCTGATTATCTATAAGTATTTCTTTGCATAATGGCAATACAGAAATTCAATTTACCACACGATGAAGGCAAACCAATTTTGACAAAACAGTGTCGGTATACAAATATTAACTGAGTATGAGTGCGATAGGAGGAATATAATAAGCCCTTACTATCTCGAATTTAAAGTTTGATTTTCCATTTCACGAGCTGCAAGGTGAGTGAAATGAAATGAGGTGAGTGAAATGGAATGATCAAACTTTCAATACAGGATGGTATATTTTCCCATCACACAAAATAAACTGTTAATATTTGTTTTATATCACTCCTACACAAATTCTTTCTTTTCCTTCTCCCCTCTGAGTGCAGGCTTCATAAAGACTAAGATAACTCATACTGTCCCCTATTATTATTCACAAAAACATACAGTTTTTATTGTTTATAACTAAAATGTTTGTATCTTGTATCAATGTTTACCTGTGTCGATAAACTGGTGAGCCATGTGCTGAAACCTTACGCAATGTTAAAACACCCATATTAAATCTGTGCTCTGCATTGACTGCATATGCGTATGTAGGCCTACTATTAAACGCAGGCATGATGGTAAAAATTTCAAATGTGTTGTATTTATGCAGGAGTGATAATATGTCATGTTAGTGCAAGAAAGTCGTATCTGCAATGGCTGCCCTAAGTTATATTTAATTTACATCTTGTAACAAGAATGTGAAAAATAACTCAAACTGTTCTGTCAGTTGTTCTTGAACCACTGACCCAAGACTGGAAGTCATAGAGTGTGCAATCCAAATTTATGATGTAAGGCAGCTATTGCAGATACGACTTTCTTGCACTCACATGACGAATAATCAATAATGAGTACTGATAAAACACACAAAGTTAAGGTTCTACCATCATACACAGTCGGAGCTCAGTGAATATGAATAGACCATGCAATACGATGTGTAGTAAGATCATTTTACCACTGCAAAATCAGCCTTGCATCTGTCAAAAATATGAGCAATAATTTGGTACAAAAATCACTAAAAGTCTGGCATTCATTTTTAAGAAGCTTGAGAGCGATTTTAATTCTACCGTTTCGCTTAAACTCATTACAGACGAGCTGTTTTTTGCTCATCTCACTCACTGAGATCAAACGTATGTTTAACAAAAATTTATAGCTCCATACTGGTATGAGAAACCAAAATGAGACAGCAATTTTTTCAGAAAAGCTCAAGATGATAAAACTTTTTTATTGCTGTAGGTAGACGTAACCAGACGTAACCCTGGCTAATATTTTGACAAAAGCACTTTGGATTCAAAGAAGGCTTCAACAGTTACATCATGACTACTATGCAATTTCTTGAAGACCTAGGTACCTTGATTGTAAAACCTGATGTTCAGATCAGTCATAGACCATGACTACACCATGTTGGTATGAATTATTTAAGTGTTGAAATCACTCTTTCTTAATTTGAAACCACTCTTCATAATTGCTAAACAACCCCTCTTCTTTACTCCAGAGGAGCTTTTTAGATTACTCTTTCTACTCCTCTTTTTGAGGGCCCCAGAAGAGTAATTTAGTGCTCTTCTGCAAATTTAAAAAAGAATACCTGATAAGTATGAAAAGTTGAAGCAATATAGAATGAGTCTCATTAAAAGGTTGTTAACATGACTATTTTGGACACTTTGGTCTTAACAAACTTTGGCATTTATCAACTGTAGAAGACATGCATAATATCATAGATTGCATATAAGCTGTTGTATTTTATGAAAAGAGACAAAGTGGCCAATATAAAGTGTAAGGCATATTAAACACTAGTGCTACACAAAAAGTTTGAAAAACACTGCTTGAAGTGTGACCTTCAAAACACTTGCTTGCATCCTGACAACTTTTGAATTTTGCAGGATAAGTGTGACAGTTTAAACAAATTAGACCAACTAGCGCCAATTCTCCGGCCAATTCTGACTTATTTCATAAAATATAACCATCCCAGCATAGAATACATGCATAATATCACAAATTGCACCATAGCATTTGAAATGGAAGACTGTTCAGACATAAAGATTGTCCCTTGGCAGTGTAGGACACTTTGGAAGACTATATAGGCATAATGGCCTGTATTCCAGAAAGATGTTATAGCTAAACCACGGTTTAACTGAGCATCAACTGTCCAGGAATCATTGCAGCTTTCAATAGGAACAGTTCAATGAGTCGTGCTGTTGACGAGAAATAAAACCGTGGTTAAGCTGAACACTTTTCTGGAATACGGGCTAATGTGTCTGCATTACTGCTTGATTGCAGTTTATGCTCAGGACAGGGGCAGCGCCACGGGGGTGGGGGATGGTATGGTGATGAGGTGGCAAATTGCCCAATTTGCCCCTAAATAATTTTTGGAAAAATAATATGAGAGAAAAAAGGAGAGAAAACAAAAGGAAAGAGAGGATGATTTAAAAAAAATATGGTAGAAATGTTGTAAAAAGTCGTTGAAAATTTTACTTTTTAATAAATGGTGGTCAAAAAATTGAAAATTTCATCTGTTTGAGTTGTCTTTGAGCTTGATAGACCTTTTTTTTTTTTTTTTGCTTTTCATTTTTGAAAGCTACATCAAAAAAAAAATGGATATACTTTTAGGGTTTCAGATGTTGGTTGCCCCTCCTAACAAGCAAGCCTGGCGTTGCCCTTACCTTGGGAGTTTATTTAGAAGGCTATTAAACATATGTAACATCATAGAACGCCACATGGCATTTTATCCATTGTGGATTTATGGTAGATTACAAAATCCATGCATTTTACAGTGATGAGTATATAGTACTTTTCAATTTGTATTATACAAAAGATATAAAGGCCTTCACATGTATTGAATTATATATACAAGCATTCTTAAACAATATCACATGTTATCATCCTTAGTAACAAATACCCCAAGTACTGTTACCCTGTACCATATAGCTAAATAAAAAGACTTGAATACAAAGTACTTAGACCTTAAAGGGGCATTGGACAAGTTCAGCATCATCCCCAAATTTTTCCCTAAACATTTTGAGATTTTTGCATCATTTGAATAGCAGTAATAATCCAGCATGCAAAGTTTCATTGTTAAATTCAAACCCCATATATCAAAATATTTTGATATTCTTTTATTTTTAATTATCGTTGTCGACAACGATAAATACTGCCCTCTATAGTTGATTTTTTTAAATTGGACTTTTCAGGAGATCAAATGCAAACTCCAAATATCTTTTGATTTGTCTGCAATCTATGATGTGAAAGAAATGTTTTATAAACAAATCCTTAGCTCTTTCTTGATACATAGCAACAATAAATTTGTTTTTAGAATAGCCTCATACCCAAGATCAACAAGCAAAACAAAATTCAAAAAGACTTTTCTGAAGGTTTTGATCAAAATTTCCCCTATATCTGGTCATTGACTGTTATTTTCAATGCCCCTTTAATATGCACAAAACAATCAGAAGTTTGACCCTACTCCAAGCGCACCAACTTGCTTTGTTTTCATACTGCATAATTTTCACAGCATAATTTTTGCAAATGTTTTATGTCGGCCAAAATTAATTTAGTAAAGGTTTTTTAAGGCGTTTTATATTTTGAGCTTTGAAATAATACCAACAATTTAAAGGCCAGAGCCACCGAAGATTCCTTAGCATTGCTTTGGTTAATTGAAGGTCTGTCATAAAGCTAATGCCACCACTTGAAAACTTACTTATAGCTTTATAACCTTGTACCTATGTTCAGTTCGTCTATCTCCTAATTTTAGAAACAACAAGCAAAATTTAGTGAGGATGAACTTAACTTAAACCTCCGGCTCAGTTCAACTTCAGACAAAAAAGTTAATTGCTGTTATCTGGCAGACCCAAGAAAATTAAAAAAAGAGTTTTTTGCTATTTACTGTACAAAAGATTAAGTAACAAATTGGTTTTTTCTGCCATTTATTCTACAAAAGAATAACAAAGTTTTGATAATTTTTGAACAAGTTGTTTTTCTTTCATAATCTTTATATCCGAAATGTGGAAAAAATCTGTTTCAGCCATTTGTGTCAAACATGTTAGTTCTTTTTAATATGTGTAGATTCATTTGACATCAAAATTATTTGATTTGTAATATTATAGACATTTAATTATCTTAGTTTGGTGGCAACAAAATTTCCAGATCAATCAATCTTACAACAAAAGCCTTTGTGACAAACAAAATATTTTTCCCTATAGTCAAACTTCTGTTCAAAAGTTTTCAGAATCAAAAATCAATCTCATTACCAGTTAGTTAACTAAATATTTTTATCCCCAGGGGTGTGAGAGTCAGGTGATAAAAAAAAATCTGAAAATGCTGAAAATAGTGACAAATTGCCAAAAACAGGCTGAAAATAAACAAAAAAGCTTAAATTATGTATGACTGTTTTGAAGGCATAAAAAATCTGAAATCAGATTAAAATCTGAACTCTCACACCCCCTGTATCCCAAAGTAAAAGGTGATCTTTTGAGAGAGAAAATGTTAATTTACCACATTTTGACCTCTTTGATTGCACAGCTCATCTTCAATGTAGTAATCAATTCACCAGATAAGGCCAAAGAAAAAAAGAACTCTGTCTCAGCTTCCCGCGCGCAGAGGATTTAAAATTTACGACATCAAATTTTACCGCATTTCTTTTTTTTTTTTGAGGTTTTCAGGAGATTTTTTTTTTACTTCAAGAGATAAAAAAGGGGGGGGGGGGGGGGGGGGAAAGTGACCTAAAAACGTAATAAAAAAAGATTTTCGCGTAAGACTATAAGAAGACTATAAGAATTTATTTCTTCCACACATGCAAATTTACAGACACAACATATTAAAAAGTAGTACAATCAACTGTATATTTAACATCGTGGAGGAGGACTGGGAAATAAGCATTAAGCCTGCCGGGTCCCAGACTCCAAATATCTAAATAAATAACACATGATAATTTTACTAGAAATCATATATTCAGCATCCTGTCCTCTCATTCCACAACACATAGACTTTAAAAAAATGTGTAGCGCTTAGGGTTTTGGGCCTAAGGAAGCTGAGAAAGAGTTCTTTTTTTTTTTGCCTAAAACATTTTCAAATCCTATTAACACTATCAGTTACCTCCTGTTTGTTGTTATGCAATACTATTAGTTTCCCCCTGTTTGTTTATGAATAAGAAAAAATATTAATGGTCTGGGTTCGTATCACACGAGGCATGAGAACAAACAGGGGGTAACAAATTTGTCACTCATCAGTAAACATGCATTTTATAGCGAAAGCTTGAAAATGCTAAAAATAATCAAAATATTAATGGTCTGGGTTCGTATCACACGAGGCATGAGAACAAACAGGGGGTAACAAATTTGTCACTCATCAGTAAACATGCATTTTATAGCGAAAGCTTGAAAATGCTAAAAATAATCAAAATATTAATTGTCTGGGTTCGTATCACAAGAGGCATGAGAACAAACCAAAGGATGATTAAAGCTCTTCCCATAACACACAGCAACCATATGACTAACCCAATGGAATGTTGACCAAGGTCACTCCACTACTACATTCATTTGTGTGGCAAATATTTTGAATTTGCTCCTTTTCAAACTGTATTTTGGGAATGAAGACATGTGTCGAAGTGGTATTTGTTTACACTGACATCAAGCTGTGATTATCCCCTTTCTGAAGGTCTTTTTCATTCCCACTTCGACTGAGTAATGAATTTTCTATAGCAAGTTTTCCATCAGCAGTTTTACATGTAAGTCAATGGCTGTTGGGTCACTCAGTGGGTTGTTTATAAGCTGTGGAAGTAACAGTTTGAATTGAATGGTGGGAAGTGCTTAAAACACCCTTTGAGAACAAACAGGGGGTAACACATTTTTCACTCATCAGTAAACAAGCATTTCACAGCACCCAACCATACCCTACCACATTGTGTAAGAAAAAAATCTAAAGCATGAATATAATTGCTATAAAAAATATAAAAATTTACATATGTCGACCACAAATTAAACAAAATTCTCTTCATAAGGACAGAAGGCAACAAAATAATCCTTCTATGTCAAATGTGTGTGTCTACTTCCATATGCTTCACATGGGGAAATAGACGCATGTACCCAACACCTCGGGATCAGTAATTGTCACCACTTCCCTTTATACCATGTTGTATTTGTATGATACCATCTGTTTAGACTAAGAACTTTGAACATTCTGTTGAGGGATACCTTTCAGTTGGTATTACCCTGGTACCTATTGGAGTTGTGGTAAAACTGATTTAGAAGCAAAACTAATTGTCATGTGAGTGCAAGACAGTTGTATCTGCAATGGCTGCCCTAAGTTATATTTATTTTATGCCTTGTCACAAGAATGTGAAAAATCCCTCAGGCAGGTGTCACCTGAAGAACCATTTCAAGAACCACTGACCCAAGACTGAAGATTATAAAGTGTGCAATCCAAATTTATGACAAATGGCAGCTATTGCAGATACGACTTTCTTGCACTCACATGACGACTTGATGTGCACTACATAAGAATTTTAAAGGCTTCATCTTGTTGTACTCATCTGATATAAGCATCAAAGGAACGGTCAAGTTTCTTATATTTGATATGTTTCCTCCCATAAATACCTTAATTTATATGACAAAATACAAAATAATATGGTATAGAAAATAAAATCTTATATTTCTGGAAGACGTCATATACTATCGTATCCTGATTTATTTGCCCCGATACCGGGTCCATTGTTTTGACAGCAAAGGCAGCCCCAGAAGAAAATGGCACCATCCTATAGAAAAAATAAAAACAAAGGACGAAACATTAACTTTCCAAAAACGATAATATTTTTAGTTGCTATGTATGTCATATGATAATTTTTTTCCAATTAATGTTTTTAAATCTCAGTTAATCCAAAACTTCAAAATTTAACAATAAGAAATTGGACCCTTGACCATTAGGGTGCTATGACATCATATGTTATGACATCATTTTTTTAAATTGATAACTTTAAGACTCTAGTAGTGGTTTTTGATCCATTTATTGTAATAAAAGTGAATTGTGCTATGTCCAGTGATGGAAAATGGTTTTTAAGTATTTTACCCCACATTATTTCATCTTGCTCCATTTACGGAGCACTAACTCAGGAGTACTTGTTACCATTTTACACTAGTTTTCAATTTGTTTGGCACTCACTGGGATGACAATTTGGTAAAGTGACTAGCCTCAATTTCTAATTCATCAAGATTCTAGCCTTATTGTAGTATCAAAATTGTGATTTTTTTTTAATAGAGAAGTGTTTAGAAACCTTTGAAAAAGGTGCTATATAAATATTATAGCTCCAAAAGAAAATGATTTTCTGAATTTTCATATTTCACTTTAAATTTGGAAAAAAGGTTGAAATTGTACAATTTCAAAAACCACTTAATTTTTACTCATTTAAGGGTATTGATAATTTGAAAGTACAATGAAAAATAAACACACAATCCTTGCAGTCAGATACAATACAAATTAAGCAAGCGTGAATACACTTCATTGTTAAGGCTGAAAAATCTTGGATTACGACAAATATTGTATTCCAACACTTTACATTATTCTAACTAAGGTCCTTATGCACAAAAGAGTTAGTTTAGTCTGGGTCTAAATGATTTTTTGCAGCTGAGAAATGACACGTTTTCGGAAAAATTTGTAACAATTCATATGCTTTTTGAAGATTTGTGTCAAAACATTTAAGAACTTGCTTCATTCATCTATTTGCTGCTTCATTATCTGTTTAAAATATTGAAATAATTTTCCAGTAGAAGGCAATTTGGTTTATTGTTTATTCAGAGTCTGTCGATATGCATCTCACGATGTCCATCGGCACGCAATCTTTTATACCCGCTATTCCTCGTGCATTGCGCGTGTAAAGACTGTTCGTCGATCGTGTCGATGGGCATCAATCGATCCATATCGACAAGACTCTGAATAAATCATTAGCCTGGGGTTAACTTTAGTCAATTATTAGTCAAGAGTCAACTCATTTGTGTATACAGACCATGGTGTTTAATAACTTACGGTAATAAGGCCAGGTACTGATTTCCAGAATTCAATATTTGGAAGTAATTCTAGTCCTGTAGCTCCCCCCGCCCAATTCATGACAACACCACCAATCAAATACACTGCTACTGTACACAAAAAGCTGCAAAATGAAATTTAACACTTGTGTTAATTTCAAAAGAGAGAAGTTAACAGCTGATGTTGAGAAATGTCTTAAATGTCTGGAATAGGCCTACTGGTGAGGCTCTCAACTTTGCTTTTGGTAAGAGTATGTGAATGTGAACCAATTTTCTGAACAAGGGGTTTGGAAATGGAGGATGACTCTGAAAAGGAATATAAGGAATTGAAATAACCCTGAAAGTGCTCTTCTATGTATTGGAGATCTTCTCAATATGTATGATAGGCATCTACTCAATCTTTGCTTGCCAAGTTTCCTTGCGATGTATCGTGCAAAATATGGCAAGCATGCCTTTTTAGTGTCGCATCCAAGCTGTAAAACCACTGCTGCAAGAACTCAAAAATGGCAAGTCTCCATACACCTTCAAAAACTTACAGTATTCCCATACTACCTTTCTATACTTTAATCAACACTAAATAGGCGGGAATTATGAGGCTTTTCTTCATCCGTAAATAAACATTATCCCACTTACACGCGCGCCATAGATACTGCTGCGCGAGTCACACGTACAACACTTGCTGCGTCTCCTGCAGTTGTGCTGTCTTCAGCTACGCATGCGCTTATCTGTATCAATTCACGATGTGAAGAGGCCCGCCTATTTGGTGTTGATCAAAGTAAAGGTCATTCACAAGTGGATATCACACTGCCATACTTTTTTATGGAGAGGCATATATTGCGCAAACAGCACATATCAAAAAGAAAAAGAAAATGTTCCCCTAAAAATGGGCGATATTCAAGCAAAGCATGATATCAATCTTTGAGTGTCAGTGCCCAAGTGACTTACATTATAATAAGAATAGATCCACCACTGAGCCCTTCGTTTGGAGCATACACATAGCAAGCACCATCATATTTAATGTCAATCCTATACTATAAGACAAAAGAAAACAACAACAAAAACAGATTAATTTGTGGAATAAACACTCTCGGGGAGGGGGGACTTGAGCGGTGAAGTGACCTTGACCCAGGCGTTGTCAAATCAAATTTGACCTAAAAATCATGTTATTCGACCCATTTTTGTTGTTACCCCTTCCTGTATGTGAGAGGGTTAATCCCAATTTTAAACTTATCAGATCTGACCAAAAGCAACATAAGTTTCCTTATACGCCTTGTGAGATATGGCTGAATAAAGTGTTTGTGCAGAAATACTTTAGACCGCAAGTGTATGAACCCAAAGTCAAAAATTATGTCAGTAGTTTTCAAGGCTTCATTGCCAGCTATGCATGTTTTTCTACGGGCATCACTTAGTACAACATTTTGCAGTCACTGGGTCATATGCATAAAAGATAGTTAATGCTCTTTACTTGATATTTTGAGTATATACTGCTGTTTGTATGCATAAAATGCAGTAGACACTTTTACTGCAAACTTTTTACTAGTAGGATTTACTCTTTTAAAACTTCTTCTTGATAAGAAAGAAATACTACCACTTATATGCATAAAACCAAGTATTTACTAGACTTCTGATAGTAAATGCTTGAAAAATCCAAGGTAGCTTCAGAGCTACCTAGGCCGTTTACTTGACCAAAAGTTAAGTTTAATTTTTAAATTTGCCGCATTTATGACGTTCCTCAGAAAGCTGGGATCTATAAGATTAGGATAATTCATAAATATCACAAATATCTATTAAAATAAAGGAGTGGTGACGATAAACGTGAGACGTATATCGTCACCACTTATTAGACTGTCAAAATTTTAGTATTATAACGGTACAAGTTCCCAGGAAAGTAGAGTCTATAAGATTGAGATAATTCATACACATCACAAAATATTGATCAAAATAAAAATATGCGAGTGGTGACCATATGGCATGCATATAGCAATAAGTGAAAGATAGAGGAGTTTATTGTTTTACACCTGAACATTGGAATAACCAAGCCGATTTTTATATATTATATCACTGACAAATTGGGGTGCACCCCCTGGCTTCAAGCCAGAGTTCTTATCTAGTGTAAAGACTTGATTGAGTTGCATAGACAACTATGTATTACTAAATAGTAGTAGAAAAGTATATGAAGCAAATGCTATCAAATACCAGTATTTCCTTTGTAGTAAAAGGAAATGTTCATGCATACCAAATCGAGATTTTACTTATACTTTGACTATTACTTTGGAAGTAACTACTTATACTTTATACATTTACTTGAAGCAAACACTCCCTTTTTATGCATACGACCCAATCTCTCACACACAACAACTGCATGCACTTTGTGATGCAACTATATGTTCCAAAGGAATACAACTTGGACTGGTAAAAGAGATGTATAACATGACTTTTAATATCAAATAAGAGGATTTTTAATCAATGAAATTGCTGCGTTCATCTCTATTGAGTGACAAAAAGCAAAAGCAAGAGTTACTCTAAATCTTGGCTCATTTTTGCTGCAAAAATTTGTATTTAAATGGGTCAACTTTTCAAGAATAAGTGCAAATTTTCAAGAAAATCTACACAAAAAGGAAAACAAATTCTATGGCACATAAACTTGATGTAACAGATGGACTTTTTAATTGGATATTCAAGGTAAGAAGCACATACATGTAACAATGCAAAAAGTTAACGGGTCATATGCATAAAAAATAGTAAATGCTCTTTACTTGATATTTTAAGTATATACTGCTGTTTGTATGCATAAATGCAGTAGACACTTTTACTGCAAACTTTTTTACTATTAGGATTTACTGTTCTGACTTTAACTTGATAAGAAGTAAATACTACTACTCATATGCATAAAACCAAGTTATTACTAAACTTTTCATAGTAAATGCTTGCAAAATCCAAGTTAGCTTCAGAGCTACCTAGACCGTTTACTTGACCAAATGTTAAGATTTTTAATGGTTAAATTTGCTGTATTTATGAAGTTCCTCAGAAAGACGGGACCTATAAGATATAAAATATGCAAATGGTGAGTATAGACATATGGCATGCTTATAGAAATAAGTGAAAGATAGAGGTGTTTATGGTTTCACACTTTGGGATAACCAAGCTGATTTTTATATCACTGACAAATTTGAGTGCACCCACTGGCTTCAAACAAGAGTTCTTATCTGGTGGAAAGACTTGATTGAGTTGCAAAGACGACAATGATTGAAGTAAAAGGAAATAGTCATGCATACCAAATCGAGATTTTACTTATACTTTGACTATTACTTTGGAAGTAACTACTTATACTTTTACTTGAAGCAAATACTCCTTTTTTATGCATACGACCCAATATCTATCAATACTTTTCAAAACTCAAACTGACCGAGCATGCATCAGTTGTATTATAGAGCTGCACATCATCTATTATATAGGGGTAATGTATTTCACCACTTCCATCGTCATTCAGGCCCCATACTGCTTCTTTATCACAGTGTAGATACATCAGGATCCCACTTAGCCGACCACATCCAACCTCATCTCCTCCACTCCAACCAACCACCATAAGTTGACCACTTTCTGGAAAAAATGTGAAGTGATGTACAATGTTTTGTTAGGGTTCTACTTTTTATTTAAAAACAAGTTGATTTGTGGGCAACAAGTCTGGCCTAGCTGGTGGCAGTTTGTGGAGGATTTCAGTTGTAAAAGGTATTGTCCAAATACTTTCACTTCTCTGGTGAAAGTTTGGTCCATGTAGGATTACAGTTCAAAGAGTTTTTGCAGGGATATGTAAATTATGACTTGGGTCTCCGTTAGGTCAACTTCCTGATCATTTCAGGGACGTGACCTTGACCTGACCCCACCACAAAATCTTTGAGCTAAAGTGACAAAAAAACCTCTGTTTTACGGGCCAGACCTACCCTAAATTTGCATTTTGTAAGAAAGTTTTTTTTAGCTAAGGCAAAAAATCAGGGAAAAAAATTGCCCAAGCAAAAAGTCTGCTCGTTATTGCTTAAGGGCTATTTGTTCATGGCATGAGTTTGGTCTGCAGGCAGCGACAGTTATTATTATTTTTTTGTCGGGAAGCCACCAGTGTATTTCACTGGCCCGAAACCTACCGAAAATTGCCCGAAATCTGGTTGAAATTTTAACGGCCGTGCAGGCAGGAAATGAGAGCGGCTACATCGGTACTCGGCGCAGAGCGTATTAAATAACCGCAAGTGTACTTGTGGTCAGGCCTGCTTGTGGTGTCTAACATTGATCATCAACAAGTAAAAATAAAGTTATTGTCAAAGCCTACATCATCACTCCCAGAAAGGTCATCAGATATATTGAAATGGGTCAAGCTCAGTGCACAAAATAAAGTGGTTTGCTCAGTAAACAATGCACTACAGGGTTTTGACGATGATTCATTAAATTAAACATTTTCTTTAGCCTTTTTCAGAGTTTTATTCTTAAATGCTCTAAAAGAGAAGATATAGATAGGCTTTTTGACGAAACTCTTTTCAGATCTGAGGAACAAATACCTTTCCCCTGATAAAGTTTCATCAAAATCTGGTTTCTGATCTTTGAATTAGAGTAGATTAAAAAAGTGTCAACCAAAAGTATAAACCAAAAGTGTTAACCAAAAGTACATGTACATGTATACCATTACCAAATGCTTCACAGACACACCCCCACACTCCAACACACATACAAATCAGGTTAAAATTCCACAGCAGATTTGTCAAATATTGAATTATCAAAGCATGACAAAATATATGTTTGTAAAATTAAAAAGAAAGAGAGGGGAAAAATAGTTGTTTGTAAAAATAAAAGGGAAAAGAGGGGAGTACATACCATCATCTAAAATATAGCTCCTTCCACCCATGGCAATAAAAGAGTCCTTTGTTTCATTCTGAGCAGCACCGGTTGAGATTTTGCCACCTGTCAGAGTCGTTGGTAAGTCTTTACAAAAACTGAAGTAAAAAGTACAAGCTTTGGTTTTGTCACCAAAACTATCGTAGCATCCTCCTGGTACTGTCGCCCGCCAAGATGTGGCTCTGTTAAGAATCAAGTACATGATCTTGTTCAATATAGAAGAAGGTTACTTATTATAAGGCAAAACAAAACTTTATTGGACAATGAAAACAAATTATATCCAGGGTAGGTGTTGCATTTACAAACAATGGGCCCTGCATTCTGGATTCAGGGATGGTTATGGCTTTTTGTAATTTTGCCTGAAAATGTGAATTTCTCAATACTTTTGTACAGTGAAGATGATCCAAGCATTTTTGCCTGAATTCAGGCAAAAACCTGAAGATAATCATGCCTGTCCAGGATTTCATTTTAAAATTTCCAATAAATTATTGTTTGGCCTATATACACTGTTCAATGTGAATATTGAAATTAAAGGTGTAATTAAGCTCTAGTAACTTCAATTACATTTTCATCCCCCAGGGCTCAGTAGGAATTACCGTACTAATGCAAAGCTCATACTTTTCTTATTACAAATCCAATAGACCCTCATCCCTAGGGTCACATACTTTGTTTTGTCTATGGAGAGAAAACAGGAAGCAACCAGGGCGAAACCTCACAAAATGCATTTCAGCGGTCAAGGTCAGTCCATTAAAATTAAATTATACGCATGTTGAAATCGGATCTACACCTTGTTAATGTATTTAATTGTGCTAGCGCGCATTAACCTTACGAGGAGCATTCCATGATCTACAACCTCATCCCCTAGTCACAAGTATCAATCTCAATTGTCTTTCGACACAAATGTGACATGATCGAGGGAAATGAGCTCAATTTTGATTTTATATAACAATTTTTATGACCTACGTGTACTCCACTGTTATTTGCAGATGATTGCATAATCTAAAGAACAATTTCTTGTGACACTGACCTTCTACAGATTGACCTTGACCTAACTCTCAGATTGGGCCTCCACCTGGCAGATGAAGTTCTAAGTGCTTTGTTCTTATAAGACCCAGGTCTAGATAACTTATATAATATTAATCCAAATAAACATGTTTATTCCCTCTGAAAGGAAACAAACTCACACACAAGATTTCTTAAAGTCTCATTTTTGATATTTTTTGCACAACGCTGTTGAATTCTACAACTTTCAGCCCTAAAATGCTAATGCCAATTTTCAAAAAATCATAAAAAATACGAAATGCTGCAGATGTCCCAAATTTCTTTTTTCATTTTTTATAAAAGGAAAACTGTCTCTACACGTTGTTGGTAGTTTTATCGTTTTCTGTTGATGGCGCGCAGAGTTACGGAGTCGCGCAAACGCACCAGATTGGAAAAATTTGACCTTTGACCCTCACTATCTCAGTGCGCCATAGATATCCCACCAATTTTTTGCTTGAATTTGTTTTTACTTGTTGAGTTCTCACTTATGAATTTGTTTTTACATTGGGATCTTGATGGTGCACAGAGTTTTGGCGCTCCGAAAACTGTGCGAGGGCGCTCTTCATCAATGGTTCAAGTCAGTGTAACACGATACGCCAACAGTATCCCAATTTCGTTTTTTACATAAGTTATGTATATGTACCCAACTGGAGGTTTCAAAATATAGTGGAACCTCGAGTTAACACAAAATCACTGGGGCCAAAGAGTTTAGTTTGGGTTATCAGGATTTTGTGTTATCCAATTGATTTCAATACTTGGGACCCAACAAACATTTAATGTTATCAGGGTTTTTGTGTTAACAGATTTTGTATTAACGAGGTACCACTGTATGTTTAACTTAGATAGGGATGAGCTTGGCGCACACTTTTACACTTACTTAAAATGTACATATTATTTTGGTGGTTGTTTTTACCCCAAATTTCAATATTTTTTTTTTTTCGGTCAAACCGAAAATGGCAAGAACCTATTCAGATACGTGACCCGTCATATCGAAAGGTACCTTAAGGGTCCCAAAATGAAAATTGATTTTTTGGTCTCATCTGAAAGATTATAAATTAAGCTTTAAAATGACACCTTGCTTTTGGTTATTGGATGTTCGATTGCAAAGTTACATCCAAATTGGTAAAAGGCATAAGGCTGATTCAGAAACTATAGTTCTGAGAAAATCGAGTTTAAAGTTTCTGTACTGGTAAGACTTGAATGGAGAAAGATTTTTTATCTCGGTTTTTAAAACATTTGTCTTATGTTTTGGATGTTGAAACCTGATTAATATGATAGAATACACTTCAAAGGTAACGTTTCTGATGAAATTAGAA
>JXSR01S072458.1:0-11474 GCA_000969725.1 Ophiothrix spiculata
CAAAATTGAGAGCCAAAATGGCCGCCAAAATATATTTTAAGGCTCAAAAATGGGTAAAAGCGACTTTGAAACGTTATCAAAAACACTTTTTTTTTTCAAAATAATCAATGGAAAATGGCTTTTAGGGTAACAATAAGAATATTTATTCCCAAATAAGTATGTACGGATGTTTCAACTCCAATATGGATCTTGTTCTGAGATCCAAAATGGCCGAAGGCACAAAAATGTGTCTCTGAAACGTTATCAAAAAAACACCAAAATTATGTACAAAATATATGGTAAATGACTTTAATGGACTACGAACATTTCTTCCCATATTATAATGTTGTTAGCATGTTTAAAATCAGTTATGGAGATTGTACTGACTGGTACTGACTCTTTTTCAAAATGGCCGCTGAAATGCAATTTTATGCCTCGAAATAGAGATGATCGACTTTGAAACATTATAAATATTGGATTTGAAACATGCTAACAACCTTATTTTGGTACAAATACTCCCATAGTTACTCTCACCGCCATTTCCAATGATTATTTTGAACATTTGGTGTTTTGATACAGTTTCAAACGCAAATGAACACATTTTGTGCATAAAAACGGTACTTTGACGACCATTTTGGATCTAATTACAGGCTCCATGATGAATATGAAGCATGCTAACGTCCCTTATTTTGTTAAGAAATGTTCATGTTGTTACCTAAAAAGCAATTTTCCATATCGATTAATGAGAACATTTGGTGTTTCTGGTACAGTTTCAAACTCACTTTACCCATTGTTGTGCATAAAAATGTATTTTGGCAGCCAATATGGATCACAGTACAGACTCCATAATGAATATGAAACATGCTAACACCCTTATTTGGGAAGAAATTGTCATATTGTTACCCTATTTTTCGTCGGTTATTTTGAACGTTTGGTGTATTTAATACAGTTTAAAACACACCTAAACCCGTTTTCGTGCATAAAATTGTAGTTGGGCGGTTATTTTGGATCTCAGAACAGGCTTCATAATGAATATAAAGCATTGTAACACCCTTATTTAGACAGAAATTGTCATATTGTTACCCTTTTTCCATCGGTAAGTTTGAACATTTGGTGTTTGTGATACAGTTTCAAACTCACTTAAACCAATTTTGTGCATAAAAATTGCTTTTTGTCATCCAGTTTGGATCACAAAATAGGCTCCATGAAGAACGTGAAGTATGCTATCACCTTTATTTGGAGAGATGATAGAAAAGGTTCCATATTGGATTTGAAACATTCTTATTTGGGAAGAAATGAGCTTATTGTTACCCTCAACAATGCTCGAAGCCTTTTTCGATCGATTAGTTTGAACATTTTGTGCATTTGATACAGTTTTTAACTCACTTAAACCATTTTGGCCGTCATTTTGGATCTCAAAATAGGCTTCATTCCGGATTTCAAATGTGCTCACTCCCTTTTCTGGGATAGAATGGTCCTCCAGCATGTCCAATTACCCTTAACGCTATTTTCATCGATTATTTTGAACATTTCATGTATTTGATACAGTTTTAAACTCATTTTCGTACATGAAAATTGTATTTTGGAAACCATTTTGGATCTCAAAACAGGCTCCATATTGGATTTGAAACATGCTCACTCCCTTTTCTGGGATAGAATGGTACTCAAGTTACTCTTAAAGCCATTTTCTATTAATTATTTGGAATAGTTGGTGTTTTTGATACATTTTAAAGTCACTCTTAACCCATTTACGAGCCGAAAATTGTATTTTGGCAGCCATTTTGGATCTCAAAACAGGCTCCATATTGGATATTAAACATGCTCACACTCTTATCTAGTCTTGAATATTCCTCTGGTTACCATCAAAGCCATTTTCTATTGATTATTTTGAACATTTTGTGATTTTGATACAGTTTCAAAGTCATTTCAACCCATTTTGCATCTAAAATCGTATTTTGGCAGCCATTTTGAATCTCAGTACAGGCATTATATTGGATTTGATACAAGCTAACAATACACTTAGGGGCCAAAGAATCTCGTTGTATCCTTAAATGTTATTTCCTGTTGACTGTTTATGATATCAAGCATTTTAAAAGCTTTTTAGGTCAATTTTAATGAAAATGGACTATTTTGGCAGCCACTTTGGCGGCCATTTTGAATTTTAGTATGCATGTGGCATAATTTGGAGTCAGATAAACATAAAGAACAAATTAAAACTGCATTTACTGACTTAATCATTATGACAGTTTACAATGATAATCATCCCAGTTAAATGTCAAAAAATCCAAAAATTTAATGCATTTTAGGATGAATTTGCATAATGGCGGCCATCTTGGATTTAAAGGTCTAAAAGTTCTTGAAAAAATGGAATCATGGTTCATGTCAATTTTGACACTTGAGTACTAAAATCAGTTGAGAAATTGCTATTAACACGAACATTGCATGAACGCCATTATTTCGACATTATATGGCTTAGCACTATGTTGGCTAGATTTATATTGAGAAAGCCTGTGAAATACCGCACTTAACAGTGCTTATAATTTTTAATTCAATTTATCGTTTTTCAGAAGCATGATATGGAAAAACAAATGTCACCTACTTTGTTTAAAATTAAATTTCCATTCATTTGATACCCAACACGATACACTTCAAACGATATTTGAGGTCAATGACCTTTGACCCCTCCGAAACGCACTTTCCCCATCCCCCACCCTAGCTCACTTTTTTTTGGTAAATGTTGATACCCTTACCAACTCAAATCAGTTGAAATCAGCTTCTTTAAAATTATTTCACAGATTGGCTTGAGATTGGTTTAATTTAGGGTTACTAAAGCTTTTATGATAGATATGATACAGATCTTAATTCAAATCGAACTGTTTTGATGCATCAGGCGTTATGTTGTTATAATGTCATTAATTTATTATGAATGCATTTTAATCGTAGATACTTGATTTGCAATCCACCGTAAACTTGTTAACTTCATTGTTTAAAGTACATATACGATAGGTTTAAGATTAAAAAGGAGTTTTAAGACACAAAGTTGTGCGCACAAAATAATAGTGATATTGAAGATAATCGCACTGCACATTTGGAATTTTTAACCAAAACTGGTTGGATATTGGTTTATTCAGAGTCTTGTCGATATGCATCGATCGATGCCCATCGACGCGCAGTCTCTACACGCGCTATGCATAAGGATTAGCGCGTGAAAAAGACTGGGCATCGATGGGCGTGGTACGATGTATATCGACAGACTCTGAATAAACCAAAAGTCAAGGTAGAATACTGACTGCGATGACATATACAGGTATGACTCTTTGTATACGGGACTGGCGGTTTAACTTCTCCTTCGAAGGACTCATGACCTGTCATGAAATATTTATCCAACTCTAAATACTTCATGTGGGGACCGGTGATGATCTAGACTATCTAACCTAATTCTCCTAGATAAACTTAAAAATAAGCAAAGATTCTTAGATTTAACTCCGACAGTTTCTTCACCGGGACTCGAATCAGGGCTCAAAACGTGATTTCAAAGCGAGATATCTTACCACTAAAATACAGCGCTCATCTAGTTTTTGACTTGAAACATTCAATGCCGAAGATTATGCAACAACAAAAATACCTAAACTCCTTACTCGTCTTTCATCAAATTCCCTATATTTTCAAACCCGGAAAGATTAAGATAGAGAAAGTATGTTGTTTATGAATATGCAAAATAGTTTACAGTTGGGTAAGCAGGTCAAGGTCAAAAATCATTTTCAACTTAAAGATTTCTAGTCATTCTGTATCTTAATCTTTGATGGCTGAACGAGGTTTGACTTTTAAACTAAACAATATTGCAGCCAGATTAAGTAGCAAGTGCGCCATAAGCGGTCGTGTCGGAATGGCTATAACAACATTGCACTTATTCAAAGACATTTCCACCAATCTTATTGTTGTTATTGTTCATTTAGGCCTGCAATATTCATCAGACAATTGAAGAATTTTAAATGGTGTTTAGCTTTGAAATGAATGTTGAACAAGGTGTAAGTGCGCTATACTTTACCAAATACGTGTTGGAATGATTACAAAAACATTCATATCATTGATAGACAATGCACCTGTATGCCTTATGTTATTTTTGCTCGTTAAGGCTTACAATACCTATCACACAACTGAGTTTGTTTCAATTGACTTAAAGTTTGAAATATTTCATAGTTTGTTTCATGTTTGCTTGTATGATGCCATTTTGATTTTATTTATTCTTCTTATTTTGATTGGCTTATCATATTTTATTGGAAAGCGCACGTGCACGAAATTTGGCAATTGTAATGTTGTCATTGCTAAAGTGGACCGGTTAATAAAACAGGAAAAGGCATTATTATTCTTTCTTTTTATATATTCATGAACATACCTTGTCTGCATTGTAAAATGGCGTCTTATATAGATACACGTCTTAACAATAGACCTAGGCAATAGACATGTCTTCAACAATAGACAACAACTAGGTTAATTGCAAGACATGTCTCAAAACGGTGACAGAAGACACATACACACTTTCATCTTGTAAGACGCGTCTCCCGTCACCAGTTAGGAGATATTTCTTGTATTTTTGTGTCTCAAAAAGTTCACGTGTCTTTGTTATCTAATTGTTGAGGACATGTTTGTTGCAAAGATATAGACGTCATTTTTACAGTTTTAATATTTTTCATTTGTATATTCTTCCCTGGGGACCGCTTTTATACCAACTTAATTGCACCCGTAAATGGCGTTAGATGATGTAGAACGCACCATTGGCGTTACAGATTGTGACAACATTTTTCCTTACAAATTATTTTACAAAAGCGTACAATTGAAATGACGCGATTTGTCACATAATCATGCGTACACTCGCACTCTCTGTCACATTCACCTTTGTTTAAAGCCCAGGAGACATTGTTTCATTTCTCATTAATCTATGTTTCAATATGTCTCGGGGTTTTTTTACTCGAGAATATCATTGCTTGCCAAACTTGCTTTACTTGAAGTCTGTTATTTTTAAAACTCGGGCTCAATGAAGACAAAGTGTCTGTATTTCTATGTAGTTATCATTAACCATTTCAAAAGATGATTATGTGCTTAACAAATTCAAAAGTTAATCACTGGTTAGGAAAATAAATCTATTGTTGATAACTTGGTGATTTTGATAGAAAATAAATGCAAAAAATGTTTATTTGAATTAATCACATCAGGTTAAGCGTCGACTTCTGTTTTCCTTTTTGCTTCTTAAACAAAATGTAAAGGTTCAGTATGCTTCAATTCAGCTCCGTTTCCACTCTTTTGAAACTCATTTCATGAAGTCAAATTAAGTGAAATAAATGCATTGCCTTAAGAATAGAATCAAAAGTGTGCGGAGTTAAAGCGTAAAATTAGAATCAAAGAACAAAAAGTTTAAATAAACGTGTCACCGCGCGAGGATTAAGTCGAGAGTATGTGTTATATTCATGCCTCATTCATTTCGCGTTTCATTCCAAAGTAAACTTGAATTTTTTTTATCATATTTTACGCCGCTTTTGTTCCTTTAAAATGAATACAATATGCATTTGCATTGAATACGTTTCCATGCTGTGCCAAAAATCTTAAAGTAAGGTGTTGGCCTTTTTAAGTCAACAAGTATTTCACAAATGATTGCTTGACGACCCTCTGAAGATACAAAACATCTCTTCTGCTCCAGTTCTGTTATTAAAACATATTCCTGTTGGAAGGTGTGCATTTATTCTGTATACTGTATTCTTCTATTCATAAAGTTTATACCAAGGGGTAAAGTACTTTTGTAATTAAATTCAACATCATATATTCACCATAATTGTCAAAATTTTCTCCACAAAACAGGGGATTTTTTTTACATCGATACACATTTTTGTTCCGCAGATGTCAGATTCCGCATCTTATTTTTATCGTATTTTGCATCACAAAGAAATAATAAGTTATCTTTTACTTATTTGATGTCTATAGGTTTACAGTAATATTCTTCTTCCTTCTACTTTCTTCACTTTGTTTTTCTTCCATAATTCTTTCTTTTGCATGTTCGAAGAACGTGTCTATGTATAAATCAATTTTAAGAATTTAAGTAACATTCCTGTTATATAACGTTCATTCTGACTTTCAAAAATAACCCAACCCGCCTTGGATGGCAGGATGTCTTTCTCTACTTTATTTGACGCGTCTAACTAAATAACTAAAGACTAGTTAAAGTAAGAATTTGAAAGAAGAAATAGAATTAGGTTTTTGATTTAAATCATAAACATTCAAAGTTATTTTCAAACTACCGTATTGATAATGGCAGACTTACACTGTGTATTTTAAATGAAAGATTACAATTTCAATTGGATCTAATTTCCCGCGTGACCAGTTTCAATACAAGCGCTATTCCGCCTGTCATTGGTTATATCATCACTCGTAATTGGATATTAATTATTAAGGTATTCCATTAAGAGTTTCATTAAAGTTAACCATTTGAAACATTTGAGTAATGGAAAGCATGTTTGGTTTATCCGCTGCAGAGTCATTGTTACAATCTTAATGAGATGGTTAAGATACTTATGGAAATTAAAGCCGTTTTCTTACTCTCATTGCGAATTTGGTGAAGATCACGACTTGCAGCCGTACAGACAATACATACTACAAAAATGCTATGATAATATTAAAATAAATGGGAAAGAGACGTTACAATACAAATCTGATTGATTTTTTGTAATAGAAAATTAATGTTGTTTCCTGATTTCCTAGCCAGGTCCATGGTTACAGGTGCACAAAATCCCCAGACAAAATAT
Source organism: Ophiothrix spiculata (assembly GCA_000969725.1). Classification (NCBI taxonomy): domain Eukaryota; kingdom Metazoa; phylum Echinodermata; class Ophiuroidea; order Amphilepidida; family Ophiotrichidae; genus Ophiothrix; species Ophiothrix spiculata. The sequence continues at coordinate 6,774 of JXSR01S072458.1, forward strand.
GTCTTCAAAAATGTCTTTTCTATATTTCCGTAATTTTTATTAATTGAAAGATCATAAAAAAATAAAAATGCATACACTTTCCTTTCCTTATAAATAACTTCTTCAATTATTGGTTTCATATAAAACACATTGATTATGTATCACAATCTCTTCAAATACTCTTTTATGCTACGTACTGTGAGAAAAATATGACAACCTATTCACTGTGTGTTTCTTATATTCTGGTTTGGTGATGTGTATTTAACTTACGATTCTAGCAGATGGTTTTATATTCTTTTTATCCATCGAGATTGATATATAAATCATACGATTAAGGAAAGGACTTTTGACTGCGTTAATTTGTGTTCAAACTTAAAGTATAGAACAGTTTTGATATCCTTAAATAGTTTATTTATTTCATGTATTGTAGAGATTGTCTTTGAAATAGCGCTGATTGGGACTGCTCTAGTGTATACAGTGTATATAGATCACTGAGTTATTAATGAAGGTACAAATATATGAATTATCTGTATCAAGAACTGTTTTAACAGTCTATTATTTTTAGCTGATGTTTTAGATCATAAATAAAAATGACGAAAACAATTATTTAATGTACTAAAGACTAGAGTCGTCACTGGAGCTCAGGTTACAAAGTGAACGATTATTCTGAAAAAACAGAATATTTTGTCCACTTCCTCAAGATTTTCTTTTTGCCATTCCTGATTTTCCTCCTCGTATTTTCCCCAAAACTTCATCCTAATCTCATCCCTCAACTAAATTTAATCCCATTATTTGGCAACATCGCTTGCAAACGTAATGTTACCAAATGGCCAATCGCTCAAAACATTAAGAATAAATGTATCTTTCTTGTGAGCACAATGCCTGTTTGAATAACTTGCTCATGCATTATAACTTAACGAGAAGGCAACTTCAAAATATCATTTATTTATTACTTCGACTATTAGAGTAATCCCTTGCGTGTCATAAACGTGAAAATCTAATGCTGCAGATTCCCTAAGGTGATCATAATGCCTATTAACCGGCCTTTAAATACCGTTTTCAACTCCGTGAATACTTCGCTTTGTAAACACGATTTGAGTGTCACGTAAATGCGATACTGCAATGCATGTGTCGAATATGTTAGGGATCGCAATGTATGTCACATGCGTTGATTGTTTTAAAGGTGTAGCAAATTGACTCGGGTTACCTTTCATGACGCAATCATTTTCAGTTGTGAACTGGGACAACGCTATAATTATATGAGAATGTACCTAATAATTCATAACTGAACTGTAAAGTCGGTCTTTGGTCAAAGAATATGTCATAGGGATTAAAATTTCTAAGTGCAAATGTCATGGAGCAAAGCTAAATGTCTAAATGTGAAATTAAAAAAAACCTTTCAAATATCAGGAAGCTATATATTTTAGTGAATGACCTGAAATTCGGACTAAAAGATGTCTTTTTTTCAACTAAAATTATAAATGCTGTATATAATCTAGCTATATTAATATAGTCCACGACTCAAAAACAAAATACAACAAAAAAGCTACTAAAATATATTTGTTTGATGTTTTACAAACAGAAATGTTGTTTCCTATTTGCCTAGCCAATCCAATAGTTACAGGTGCAAAAAAATCATTGTCTTTTTCTATCTGTCAATTTTGTCATAAACAAAAAATAATGCAAAAATTTCAAAATGCATTTGAAACTTCCTCTTTCCTTTTTCATAACCTCTTCGATTATTGTATTCAAATAAAACAAATTGATTTTGTATCATGATCTCTTCAAAGCGTCTTTTATGCTACATGCAGTCAGGAAAATATGACAGCCTATTGACTGTTTGTCTCTTATGTTCTGGTTTGACGATGCTTAATAATATCTATTTAACTTACGATTCCAGCAGATGCCTTTACTTTGTCATCAAAGATTGCAGACGACTTATCTAAATCAGCTATTTATATTCATCAAGATTGACATTGAAATCATATACGCTTGCGCAAAGGTCTTTGGGCTGCGTTAATTTTCGTCTAAAACATATAGAGCAATAATATATCTTTGAATAATTCATCTATTCCATGTATGCCAGAAGTTACTGCTCAAATAGTGCTGCTTGGGCCTTAATGGACCACAGAGTTATCAAGGAAGGTGCAAATAAACGTATTAAATATCTTGAAATGCTTTTCAAAGTCTATCCTGAAGAAGTCTTTCGAGCGACGTTTTATATCATAAATAAAAATGACAAAATAACAATCATTTCATGTACAAAAGATCGAGGTCAATATCTTAAAGAAGCAGTAATGACTCTAGAGATCGAATGACAAATTGAGCAATTATTCTAAAATAACATAATATTGTCGTCCACCTGTATCCACGTTACCGATATTCCTCTTAGTAGAAACATTATATCCGGTTGCATTGCCTTATGGGGGAGACGATATTGAATTAGACTTCGGGGACCAGTCGTTACAGTTGAACGACTAACACCTTTACCCTAACTCTATGTAACACGAGCTGAACAGGTTGACACAATCCCCGCCGTAATTAAAACTTACACTTAATCATTTTGTTTTATTAGAGTTAAAGCTCATGAAATTTGTAACGCTGTTTTCTGTATCTGAATACAGATTAAGTTTCGGCTGGAGCTTTTTTGTTGTTTCTCGTAACTTCTTTGAATTTTAAAAACGTTGTGTCCTGTTTTATTGTTAACTGGTTGAATAATTCTGTCTGGATACTTTCTAGTGGTAAATTCCGAAGCAAACAAAACTTATTCACAATACTTTCAGTTCTCAATTATAAACATCATATATTTATTATGACAAGCAAGGTTCAAGGTTCAAGGTTCTTTATTTCCATATATATACATATATTACAAGAAACAAATAGATAAAAAACAAGAACAGATATATGGAGGAGTGGCCGGGAGACCAATAAGATCTGATAATGGTCCATCCCTATACAAGATAAAATTATATGAGCAAATATAGTATTTAAGGGATTGAAATATAATATTGGGTATTTTCATTGTAACTTCCCCTCATTCTAACTTTTGATTACCTACTTTGAACTTCCTGAATCAAATATGGGGTATTACAGGTCGTTTTCTTTTATTTCTCCTGCCTCCTACTCGTCCATCTCGGTCCTAATTGATCATGCTAATGGATTTCAAATCATTATTTTACTATCATTTGCAACATCGTTTGTAAACGTAATTTTATTTTGGCCAATCACTCAATGCAACATTAAGAATAAATGTCTCTTAGCTGGTGAGCACCCTGCCTATCTGAATCGCCTGCTCATGCATGATAACTTAACGAGAAGGCAGCTTCAAAATAATCATTTATTTATTGCTTTAACTATTAGGGTAATCCCTTGCGTGTCATAAACGTGAAAATCTAATGCTGCAGATTCCCTAAGGTGATCATACTGCATATTAACCGGCCTTTAAATACTGTTTTCAACTCCGTGAATACTTCGCTTTGCGAGCACGATTTTGACATTCGAGTGTCGCGTAATGTCGATACTGTTTAAAGGTGTGGCAAATTGATGCGATCATTTTAAGTCGAGGACCGATGTGAAAGTAATCGAAGTCCCCCTGAAATGGTAGTCTGGCTTCCATAGACCATAACGGAATAAAGCGTGAAGCTAATGTTGCGTGAGAGTTGTTAGCCTATACCTTACTATACAACCCGGACAATTAGAACGGGGGACTTACATTCCTGCTACACCTGGACAACGCCATGTATGAGACTATACCTCATAACTGTACACTCTTAAAATAAAAGAGTGAGCGGTCACTCTTTCTTTTTTCACTCCAAAAGAGTGACATTTCACTCTTTTCGAGTGAAATCGAACGGGGTTTCACTCTTAAAGAGTGAAATGTCACTCTTATAGAGTTATAATTCACTCTTTGAGGGAGTGAAAATTGCCACTCTTTTAAAGATCGGTTACTGACACCGCTCTTTTCAAAAGAGCGGTGTCAGAAGATGAGAAAAGAAAACAACAATAATGAAATTTGGCAATATAATGGTTCTGGTGAAATATAACAGTTTCACTGTAAAATTTCACTACCATTGATGTTGAAATTAAAGATAAATTGCAATATTTTCTGTTTGTATACTAGTACTCAGTTATGTTGATATTAATAACCATAAAAAGTGAAATTAAATTTTCCTGTTTGTCAATTGGTACCCATGTCCGTGAAAATGTAATCACCCAAATTCTTATTCCTGAGAGTCGTCGTAATATTCAAATTTATGCCATCATTTGGAAAAATCATTTGCAAACGTCCATTTCAAATGGCTAATACGGTAACTAAAACATCAAAACTAAAATGTTTCCTTTCTGGTGAGCATCCTGCATGTCGGAATCACTTGCTCATGCATGATAACTTAACGAGAAGTCAACTTCAAAATAAGCATTTATTTATTGCTTAAAGAATAGAGTAAACCCCTTGCGTGTCATAAACGTGAAAATCTAATGTTGCAGATTCCCTAAGGTGATCATACTGCCTATTAACCAGCCTTTAAATACCAATTTTCAACTCCGTGACTGTTTCGCTTGGTAAGCACAATTTGAGTGTCACGTATATAAATGCGATACTGTCATGCATGTGTCGAATCTGTCAGATATCGCAATATATGTCACATGCGTTGATTGTTTTAAAGGTGTGGCAAATTGATTCGGGTTACCTTTCATGACGCAATTATTTTCAGCCGGGGACTG